>JAXGGA010008810.1:0-54749 GCA_038373865.1 Uloborus plumipes
AATACGAAAGGTTCTTTGCTGAAGGGAATCTACGGTGCGACTCATATGTAACATGCGATGTTTCCAAGGTTTAAAAAAAAAAAATTACAGCTCGAAAAAAGTTTTTGGACTTGGGAGTCATAGAAGGCAGTCCGATATTATTGTGTTGCACCAAAATATAAGTGTAAAATTTTGAAGCTGGCGAAAATGAGTTGTTGTTGATATGTTAAATATTTTACGGAGGGGAGGGGAAAATACCCCCATGAGTCTCCTAACTTGGGAAAAGTGTTTATGATTTTGAACTTTTCACCTCTCTAGCCCTATAGAAGAATGTTAATGGTAAATATAATGCTTCCTTCCCCTCCAAATAATATCTATGAAATTGTCGAAATCTGATGAAAATAGGAGGGGAGGGGAGGGGGGCACTATTTTCAAAAAGTGGGAGACAATGGGGGAAAAAGGTGGCCATATTAGGATTCAAGGGATCATTGAACATAAGAATCAGCAAGAATAATAGCAAAACACCTGGATTTTTTTTTTTTTTTTTGCCGCTCAACCGATAAATGCTTGAAATTGACAAAAACTGTTGAACTATTTGAGCTTTGAGCACCGTCTTTTTATTTTAGTAGGAAGTTGAAATTTTGGCAGTATATTAGGGTGGGAAAAGGTAAAAAAATGAGCCACCGCCGTGACCTCTAGGACAAAATTTTTTTTTTACCATAGGTTTGTGAACCACCCTAGGCCACATTCGTAACAGGAGCTACATTGGAGGGCAGCATGCAAGCCCATTATTTGGAGGGCTCGTGAAGGGTAATTGCCCCCCCCCCCCTCTCGCATGCTTTGAGAAATTGTCATGTTTTTTGTTTTTGTTTTTTCATTTTGAATAAGTTTTGTCATGTAATTTGCATTGAGCATATATCCTTTGCCCCCTGGAAAATTTTGAAAAATGATGGGCCTGGCATCAGCATGCACCAGTACTTTCCCTCAACTATTAGAAACTTGATTTGCACATATAAGAGGTCAGCAAGGCAACTAACTCCATCTCTTTCAAGAGCTTCATTAACAATAGCTCCAACCTTTTATCTTTTTTTTTTTTTGCGTCTTTTTGATCGAAAAACATCCGTTCGCCACGGGGCCAGTGCAAAAATTAAAAAATGATAGTTAAACAAAAAATTATCGTATTTGTTTTGAAAAATACGCTTGCATTCTTGTTCAGTATGATTTGCAAAGTCCACCACTTCAAAAATAAGAAGAAATATCGTAACCTGAAAGCCGATGCTAAAAGATTGCTGAAAAATTACATGTAAACTCTCAAATTACGTTTTGCACGCGGCATCGAAAAAACACATGAAAAGATGCCCAAAATGCAAAGCATTTGACACATAAAGTCAAATAAGGAGAATTTTTACCATTCAAGTTGGAAGCGTAGATCTTGGGCAAAGGAATATTAAAAAAAATACATGTAACATTTTTCAAAATGGTGCGTTTTTTTTTATTTATTATTATTTTTTTTTATTGGTTGTCTTGGTTGTTACTATAACAATTATTAGATTTGCTGAATCAATACCAAGAAGCTATAAGGGTCTGCTGTCCACTGGTTAGTAATTGAAAATTGAAATTTTCAGGTCCACTCTTTTTTTCCAACAAAGTCCTGAAATCTTTCTTCAAACGAATTTTGGACTGTTTTAATCGGTGTGTGTAGTTAAAAATCCCACCAGGAAAACCTTATACTTCATCTTCCTCTCTGAGTAAAAAAAAAAAAACTTTCTGATTTTTTTTTTTTCAAAATAAAATTATTTTTGTCTTATTTCAACAGAAAAATTAAATGCACTCGCGGGCCGCACATCGCTACGCGGCGGGCCGCATTTGGCCCGCGGGCCGCAGGTTGTGCACCCCTAATCTAAAACATAGATGGGCTGTGTTGAAAAAAAAAAAAAAAAAGAAACAAAATGAAAAAAAAAATAAACTGGGCTTTTCAAACCCTGGTTAATATTCATCATCATCCAGTAAATTTCATGTGTTCAATTAAAATTATTATTAGCTATTTAACCCGGAAGAATGCGTGTCTCCGAGGCAAACGTATAAAATGACCCCAAACCAAACTTCTTTCTTACGCAGTTGAAAACTTATATATTTAAATATTTCTTTCTTAAAACCATATTGCTGTGAATTACAGACATTGAAACCTAACAGACAAAAATGTGATACACAAACTAACTTTCTTCCCCAGTTCTGTTTAAAGGCATTTAACGTATATTTTTTACACAAAGCTCATATACATTTTACGGGTAATTACATTTTATATAATTTACAATATTTATAACAACTATCATTCCAGAATTGATGTTTTTAAACAAAACTGACAGATTTATGTTCAAAATGTTTCAATCTTTAATCGAAGATAATTATTTATTGTCTTAATTTCAGTTTATCTCCTTTGTGTTTTTATACTGCATATGAAAGTCAACAAAATATTATTTTGATTGTAGTTATCATAATTTAAAAACATTTTACACTGGTCGAATGAAAGGGAGACGATAAGTTAATTGAATAAGTGTCCATTTCACTCCATTTGCTCAATTTCGAAAAAAAGTATTATTTTGCCATCATTTTTCCCTTTAAAAAATATTTAAGAAGTGTATTTACTAATCAGCATAAAGAACACTTTCTACATGGTTGTTTCAAAGTACAAAATTCTTTTAATTGAAAAAAAAAAGTGACGAACTAAACGTATCAGGCAGGCAAAATAGTTGATCTGTCAAGCAAACGAAGGACGCGCAGGATCACAGAATGACCCCAGTAACTGACCTAACGTGTCTTGGCTGAATATAAATGGCAAAAATACTTCCAAATTAGTAACAAAAGGTGATTGGGGGGTAGAAACTGAGCTACTGAGAAAAAGGAGTGAACTGGTACATAGTTTTCTTGGAATGGGAGTTAAAAAATTGCTTTGGGGTCATAAAATGACCCCGCGCGTCCTCCCGGGTTAAAAATAAAACTTCATTTTGTGAACTTATCATTTCATTGCATTACAGTGTACTGAAAATGCTGTGTTTGCTCACATATATATGCGTTTTTGTATTTTTCCTTCTAAATGGATTATATGTCCATTTTTTAATAAACTTTTCCATATTTTCTTTTTTGTTTTGTAATTTAGTTTTATTGAAAATGTCTACTGAAAAAATCAATGCGCCATATGCTGAACCTCCGCCTCCATATACAAGTGCTCCTCAACCTGTACCTTATCCAACTCCAGGACAATATGCAGCAAATGTTGGTAAGGTACTTTTATTCATTTTGATAATTGTATCAGCTTACTGAAATGTTTGTTCCTTTTATATGACTAATTGAGAATGAGAAATTAATTCTATATTCCAACATTATGATTTATTGATTAGCGAGTGTTTGTTGCACTATCCTTTTGAACTTATTTGTTGATATTACTCATCATGGCTTAATCATTGTACTTTTGCTTTCACCAGTGTATCGATAATTTATCTGGAAGTTGTTGCCCTTTTTATTTTTGACTAGTCTTGAACTTGAATCCTCAAGGAGATCATCAGAATGATACAGGGATCAGTGAGGGAGGTACAGTGTATCCTGAATTTTAGGGGGCCCTGGGACAATTTTTGAAATTTGTTTATGAAATTCTGCAATTTGATGCCTTTTGAGGGCTGGTTGGTACAATAAAAATATCAGAAAAAAACAGGCAAACAAACACTTTTTAGTTTTTTCCACTCAAAAGAGTGGAAAAAAACTAAAATGTGTTTGTTTACCTGTTTTTTTCTGATCTTTTTATTTACGAATTTAGATGAATCAAAATAAAAATTGTTTTTGATTCAGCGAATCATTGAAATTAATCGACGAAGAGGAAGTGCTAGGGAACAGAAAAGATTGTCGTCATTTATTAACGACGGCTTTTGATATAGAGTAAAATCCCTGAAATAAGAACTAATTTGGGTTGAACCCTGTTCAGATTACGGAAAGTTCGGATTTACCGGATAGGTGATTCAACTCTTATTCTCATTCGTGGTATAAGTCTGTGTTTTAAGTTGATAATAAAATATTCTGCCTCTGAAAGAGCATGAGTACGTAATATGTCATCTACTTTGATTATAGTGGCAGGAATTTCGATGTAAGTATGTGTACAGAATAAAGAAGTTTGAAGCAAGTATTAATGGCAATGTTTATAAGCATTGGTGAGATGTACAGTGTGCACTATGTGTAACGTGCCAGCCTATTCCATGGTTGTAAGCATAGTTCTGAAACATTGTGTCAAAACCTGAGTGCAGGCTCATAATAAGGTACTGCGCTGTATTATTAATTGTATTAGAATGTTTGTTAAAATATTCATCAAAACAATACAAAAAAAGAAAACGAAAAAAAAAAACTTGGCTGTTGATTGCAGTTATTGATTTTCAATTTTTTCAAATCTAATTTTAACCCTTTACTTCATAAGTGGTTCAGATTGTCTGAAGCTTTGTATCTCTGAGGTTCGGATTTCAGAGGTTTCTCTGCAGTTTACTTTTGGTAAAATGATCAATTGTAAAAAATGCATGAAATGATTTAAAGCAATAGGTATTTTTAAAAAAAAGTAACTTTAAACTAACATTATGGTCATTCGGGCAGCTGATAGTTTATGCACTTGATATTGATAACAAATAAAATTAAAGCCGTTTTCAAGAAGTTTATTATTTTCAAAGACAATCTGGAACAATTTAAACTGTTTAAAGTACTTCATTTGCATTTTTCAGTCTCTGAAATTTTTTTATTTGGTTGGATATCTTTACAGGACTGTTGAAGTTTTGTAAGAAACATCTCTTTTAAATTTAAGAAAAAAAAACTAAATTCCTTTTTTCTACATAATTTTTACATTAAAAACTGCAGAAAACGAAAAGAAAAGACATTGTGAAAATTCTTTTTTTTCGTCTTTAAATAGTACGTGTAGTATGTAGTAGAAGTAAGATAGAAGATAGAAGCAATCAATAACAAAACAACTGCAAAAACACTGAATTCTGGATGAAATAAACAGCCAGATATGAAATATGTGGGTCACACAAAATTATTTCTAGCAGTGGAAGTTTTACCTACAATGTTGCAATTGCAAGGGAGCCCTTTTGTCACATGACATACGAGCTGCCAATGAGAATACAACTGTCTCCTGAAAATTAGTTTACCTAATTTAGTTATCTTCTAACGAGGGCCCTCAAAAATCTGTTGAGGTGAGCCTCCAAACGTATTATACATTTGTAATTGATCTCCATGTGTGTTACAGAAACAGGAGAACCATGTTTTTACATTGGCCCATTTTCTTATTCCCCTCCCCTTGCATTTGATATACATTTTAAAATTCATTACTACATTATTTCAAATTTTCAAGCTTTTCAAGAAGTACCATAGAAATTTTTCCTCATTATTTTTATATTTTTAGAACCGAAGAATGACATTTTTTGGAAGCTGGAGGCCTCCAACAAAGTGGGGCCCCAAGCCGTGGCATGTTCGGCTTGTACGTAAATTCAGCTCTGCTTCCTTGACAGGGATACAGAGTGCAAAAGAATATTTAGTAGTGCTGCACATAGAAAGATGAGGACAGAGCTACGCAGTTCTTTGTGCTAATAACCTAGAGAACATTTTATTATTAAGAACTTACAAAAAAAAAGACTATTGTTTTCATCAAGGTTTCCAAAATTTTTTTCCTAAACCTGCTATAAAAGATCAGGTTCCAGTTGAAGTATCTAGTTTTAACAATAGCTGAAAAGTGTACAGTTGAATTTCGTTAAAGTAAAATCAAAGGGACCTTGAAAATTGATATAAACCATAGTTTGTCTTATCCAAACAACAATCAACAACAAACAATAGGGCAGAGATTGCAAATGTAGTTCGCCTTAGCAGTAATTAATTTTAAGTGTGCGAATTAGCAAGGTTTGCCTATTATAGTTTGCAAAAGAAAAAGAAGGTTAACAATAAGCTATTAGTTCCTTCCAAAAGAATATCTTTAATGATTTATGCTAACCTTACAGAATGATATAACACAATGTTTAAAAGAGGGTACACTTGTGTACTTGAATTATTAAAAGTACAGGCCTGCCCTTTTAAAACTGAAGTCTATATGACTTTTTCCCGTGAATTTTACCAACAAGAAAGTCTCCCGGAGTAAAAATGTTTTTTAATCTGGATAATAATTCTTTGTCCCTGCCTCGATTAGAAGAGTTGGGGTTGGAATATTTTGATTTCTCAAACATTTTCCTTTGTTTCTTTTTTTGTTCTATTAATAAATTTTAATTAGAATAACCAAAGTCTTTTGATACACCCATTAAATTTTTATCCTATGACATTGTAAAGATTTCTTCATTTTTGTGGCACAGTTTAAACTATTTTTCTGTTCTAAATTTAGTACTATATTACTCAGAGATATGCATAATAAAAAAATACCACTATCTTCAAAATGTAAAAAGGTCTATACTTATATACAAAGTTTTGTATACAATGAGAATTAGGTTTTTTTTAGCGTTTCATGGGCAGGCTTACTCATCAGCCAGTTGTTGCCAGAATGAAAAAATTAAATTTCTCTTACTATTCATGATATTATATTTATAAAAAAAAATAATATTCAAAAAAAGCCAACCACATATTTATGGAGAATTTCTGAGTTGTATGATCGGGAAATTTTGTTCCAACTCACCCCAGTGCTGGTATACACCCCATTTTACCGTGCTCTTAGCATTGTTGCTGTTATGTACCAGTACAGTCAGTATTTGTGTTTGCCAAATTTTATTTTTCTCATGGTTTTATTGAAAAAAAAAACACAATTTATTTTAGTAAAAGCATCTGTTAGATTCTAGTCATGTTTTGATTGTTGTAGTGACAACTTTCCTTTTAACACTAATTTATTTTTTTGTTCTTTATAACCAATCTTATTTTTTTTTTTTTTTTACAAGCTGCAACAAGAAGCATGTTTCAAGGACCAGTACATCCGCCTCCTCCTGGGGGTGTCCCTGTATTTCCTATGGCTCCGGGTAAGTTTAAACTTAATAATATTTTGTACATTATCTGAATTTGTGAAGAAGATAATGCTTCCATATTCAATTGAATAACATATTTTCCAAATAATAATAATAATAATAATAATAATAATAATAATAATAAATAAATAAAAGCAAAAACTCTTCATTCTTTGTATTTAAAAGGGAAATAAACTTTTTTTAAACTGTTGTTTAAATTTATTATTAATGTTTTCTGTTTGACAATCTTCAAGTTTTACCTACATGTAGTTGCTTCTTTTCCTTGCATCATTTTTTGCTTGTTCCTTTTAAGAGTTTTACCCTGTAAGGAAACATATGCTCCAATTGTACATGTAAAATCTACTAATCAAGATTTTTTTTTGTTTAATTGCTCAAAATTTTCTACAATCTCCTGTCAGTAGCTTTTAATATTCATCATTGTACCCCAAATAAAATGTTGTTCAAAATTATTTCATTTATTAAATAATAAAGTTCTTTTATTAACCGCTTTTCATGTTTTTGATGAAGAATGAGATCTTTTTGTATCTACTGTGGAAGTTGGTCTTTTCATTTCATATGATTATTATGCCGTAAAGTATAAGGCTAGTAACCTAACTTTATGCAAACTGTTTATTAAAATTTTGTTTCAAAATTTCCAAGGGAAATTGCATGATCATTTCAAAATGAGCTTTCAAATGTTGTAAAGTTAAGTGTTGACCTTTGTTTTATTAATTTCTGTTTCAATTCTATTGTAACCTTAGCTTGGCAATTTCTAAATGAAATTCTATAACCATTACAAGCATAAGCTGTCAAATGTTTTGAAGCTAAGTGTTAATTGTTGGTTCTACTTTTTTCGGTTCTAATTAGTTTTGTGATACATGGTAATATTTCTAATTCTTGAAAAAGAAAATGAAGTGCTTAATTTGCATTGGACATTTGCATGCATGTTGTTACACTAGAAAAATAATTAAAAATTAATAAAAGGCAAAAATATCGCAATTAACTTTTTACATATTTAACAATTATTCCCTTCTTGTAAACCTCCTTAATTAACATAACTTCCAACTCATTTAAACGAGAAGGAATACATGTGTTAGAAATATCTTTTCTAAGTGGTAATTTTATGATGCATAATTTTTTTATTTCCAATCTTTAGGCTATAATAATCCGTCGTCTCAAACATTTGTAGTAAATGCTCCAACAGGAACTCCAGGTAAATATTTTTTCTGCTTTCCCTTATGATACTTTTTAATATTTGTAGGATCAATGCACATATTATTAAAGTGACTGCTAAATCATTTTTGTTTCTTTTGATACTTGCTTTCTTATAGCTGGAGATGAATGATGTTCCAAACTATTTTTATTTTACTCTACTATTGACTTTGGATTTATAGTGGTCATCAAATGTTGCTCTCATTGTCAAAAATAAGATTATTACTATTTAACATTTTTTCTAAAAGCTACAAATTTTAAGTACAGTGGAACTCCTGTTTTATGTTTTCAGTCGGACTAGTGATTAAAAGCGTACGAAGCGATAAAACATGAAAGCATGGGTGGGGTTGACAATCTAATCATATTGTTTAAAATTTATCCAATAAACAATAGTAGACTGTGTCATTTTTATATATTTTAAATGTTAGATACAGTTTCATCTGTAACACATTCAAAAAGAACAAATTAAAAAAAGTTGCTCTTTAGTTGGCATTTGCAAAAAAAAAATCTTTTATGCTTTGAATCCTTTGATCAGCTATGGAAACGCCCTCCATTATTTTATCTTTATCTTCATTGTTTTATTATTATCGTTGGAAATGGGTATTAGCTTTGATACTGAAAGAGTTTGTGATGTGATAGGCAATACAAGCAACTTTGACTTCCTTGAGAATTTCAAGAAGAGTATCAGCAGTTTTGCTCCTCAGTAGTTGTGAAAGAAGACTATATGCAGATGATCAGAGGAAACCCCTATTATACTTGGAGCCATAAAACAGGACAAGAAGAATGCCAGATTGGTTTTAAATAGCTACGAAACTTATTTATCTAAAAAAAATATTGAAAAAGTTTTTATAAGTCTTGTAGAGGGAAGAAAAATTAATCTGTTTGCCGAGAATCATATTAAACAGACTGTTTGAAAAAGTAAAACGTAAAATCTTTAATCTTTGAACATCATCGGTATAGGATTTTTCAGGGATCAGCAGAAAATGGCGTTGGAAGCGGGATAATGTACGAAACAGACAACATAAAACGGGAGTTTCACTGTTTTTGTATTATGTACATAAGTAATTGTTTCATATGTTTAGCTATACTGCAATTTGTTCTCAATGTAAAAAAAAAAAAAAACGTAAATTGCAGATATTTTAAAAGTTAATATGAATATTTTTTTTTTTTTTTGTACTGTTGCATTTATTAGCATGACATTGATTTGTTCAGTCATTTATCTTGTTATTTTTAAACCCCATGCTCAAAACAATTTCGATTTTAATAAATTAATTTTCATTTCAATTAGCTGGAGTTCAAGCTGTGACTGTGCTGAGTGTAGCTCAATGTGGACCATATCCTATGCAAGTTACTTGTCCACACTGTAGTGCTCATGTCATGTCTGAAACAACAGCATTACCAGGGTTGTTGACATGGTTATTATCTTGCGGTATGATTTTTGTTGGGTAAGAACATATTCATGTCATATAAATGTTGCTTTTTCTAATTGAAATTGTTTTCTATGTCTTATGTAAGCATGTAAATAAATAAGGGCTTTAGAGTTCTAACACCCCCCAAAACGAAAGACTGATTTTTGATTTACTAAAGGTTAAAAGTAGTAATATAATCCTATTTTGAATTTATTGTAGCTTAAATGTAAAACAATAGGTTTTTTGAAGCAGTTTATCAGGGAAATTGTTCAAATACCTGTACAAAAATTTTCCTGATTCATCTGAGCCAACTTGAAGAAGAGAATCTTTGTTAGTCCAGACTTCTACAAGCTTATGAATTTAAGATTAGCAGGGAGACAAATGAAAAAGAAGCTTGGGATGGCATCAAAGATATCTTTTCTGGGTAGTTAATAGGATCCTGACTGAACCAGTTGAAATGAATTTACTCAAAAATGCTGTATGGCATGCTCTATGAGTGTCAAAATGCATTTCCTTTTCTCACATATAGGCTTTTCCTGAAAAGCTTAGGATCAGCCAGTAACAGTAAAAATATGAAGCACAAATTCATTATATCATTTTCAGCATTTGGATACTTTCAAAAATTGCATTTTTAAGGATTTCTCGAGACCGATTTAAACAAGACTAATTGTTCTGTAACTTTTGTCTTATAAAATATAGGTTTTCGCTGACATTTTCCAATGAAATTCAAATCATTCATGCATTAAGGAGGCCAAAAGAGGGAAGGGGGGTTGGGGGATCAAAAGATTTCTTTTATCATCCTTCATTTTAAATAGCTGGGAACAAGCTGTAAATTTTCGAAATTAATTTACATTCTATGTGGAATTATTTTACATAAAACGCAGATATATTTCTAAATTTTTAAAGTATCCAAATAAGCCTTTTCATAGTAAAAAAAGATTGCTTTAAACATTTATATTTAATTAGATTTTCAATATTTTTACTTCAAACTGCAGTATTACGTTTCTTGCTGTCAAATCTTATGAATGTTTAGTAAGGTTTGATGGAAAACTCTGCATGCTATCAGTCAGAGCCTTCAAATAAAATTTGCACTTTTGAAAGAAAAGTTTATATTTTCTTTACTATGAGTGGTACAGATATTTCTGAAATTCACAGATTATTCCCTGCTTTTTCCGATGAAAGATGGTCAAAAAAAGTTTTTGTTCCCTCTTCCCCTTGTTTTTGGTCCTTTAAATGCATGGGTACTTTAATTTCATTGGGTAATATCAGCTAAGGCCTATATTTTATGTGATAAAAGTTATAGAACAATTAATCTATTATCCCCATTGAAATCCTTAAAACTATGAATTTCTGAAAGTGTCCCAATATTTTTGCTGATATATTATATAAAGGGAGATGAGACATGAGCATGCTTGCAAACTGCAGTGCAATTCTAATTCAAATGATGCTCTCATTTAGCATTAAAGTATATCTACCATGAATTTCCTTAGAAAAAGAATATAGACATTAATATAAAAATTTTTTGTTTTGCTCCTTGCTAAGTTTGAAATATGTTTTGAATGTTCATCCCCATGGCGGAAACAATATGACATTGTCGCAGAATGAGAGATAGTGTTATGCAGAAAGATTTTTACAGTTAGGGGAAAAAAAGCTTGAAGAAATAAATGAATAAATCATTCAGTTGTAAAATCAATCTACAAAACATTACAGAATGGTAACTGTTCCATAACACAATTCTCAATCCTTCCCCATCTGCAATTAGGCATGTTAGGGTATAAAGTGTTGCAGCAATCAAAGATAACAAATGTTCTGCACAATGTTTGTAGATTTCTTCAGATTCATCGCTTGTCTATGTTAGGAATGCACCAATAAGCAAATTGGCTGATTACATTGGCCTGTGATGAAAAGAAATACAAAGAGTAATGGGTGATCCTTATGTGTTTTTTGGCACTGTGATTTCGAGAAAAATAGTAAAATAAAATTCATCACATCAGGATTTTTTGTAAAATTGATTTCTATTTTTCTGTAATTTTTTTCAAAAATAATTATGACAACTAATTTTACATGCAGTATCTATTCAGCAGTGCTTTTTTTATTATCAATTCTAATGATTTGCATTGATTTTTCAGCAATTAATTACTTTTTATAGGTCTAAATTTAAGAAAAAATATTAAAAAATGCCAAATTTTTACTCTACCTTGGAACAAAAAAATCGCTCAGGAATAATTTTTTTTGACATAGGAAAAAAAAAATGAGAGTACAGAACATTGATACAGATTACCTACCAAACAGATTAAAATCAAAAATAGTACGACACAGAAATTTTTTGATTTTTTTATGGAATGACTCTGTTGCCAAATTTCACGAATCTATGCTGTTCAAGAGTAACACTAAAAGTTCCCTTGAGTTTGAACTTTTTACACCAAGTAATGGTGCATTTTCTACATAAAAGCCGCCAGCATACTATTTTGACTCGTTTTTATTATGTTATAATGTACATAAAATGGGTAATTAACCAAGTAGAGTAAATAATGCACATGGAAGCTAGAAAACAATTTTAAAACAGCAAATGTGAAATTTGGCTACAATGTCATTCTGTATAAAATCAACATTTTCATATTTTACTATGTTTGATTTTGATCAAGTTTGGTAGATAATCCATCAATATTCTGTTCTCCCGAACAGTTTTATTTTTTTGTGTAAAAAATTTTATTCCTGAGATATAGCTGTTTATTTGCTCGGCAGATGAATAAAAATTTGGCATTTTAAATCTTTTTTCTTAAATTTAGATCAATAAAAAGTAATTTATTGCTAAAAACTCAGTAAATCATTATAATAGATTATATAAATAAAAAAAAGGACTGTTGCCAGATACTGCATGTAAAATTGGTCGAAATAATTATTTTTGAAGCAAAATTATAGAACAAATAGAACTCAATATTACAATAGATCCTGACATGATGGAAAAATACAGAGGTCATTTTCAAAACCAGGGGACCAACTCACATAAGAATCAGCTAAAACTATTTGTATTTTGCCAAAAAGTAAATTTAGCAGGGTTGTGTTATTGATTATGATTATTATTTTTGATACTACTATTTTATCTGTCCTTTTTTCCTTTCACAATTTTGATCTTGGAAATAGTTACTAATTTATTTCTCAGAAACTATTTATTTTTTATCTACCTAATTTTCATCTAATTTCTTTGAGCCAATTTCCATACATGAAAATTATGAAAAAAAAAAAAAAAAATGGGAGGAGACTGTAGTTACTACATGTTATAGTATTGTTTTCAGAAAATTACATTTACAAATTTATCTCTCATCATACCCGTTCTTTTCGGTCAAATGGTCCAGTGTTTTGTTTTTTTAGTTAGGTCAAAAAACCACCAAACTGGTTTTGAAAGACTTTTGTTTGGTTCAAAAAAAAAGGGGAAGGGGGAGGGTCAAGGGATTCAGGGCTTCCCCCTAAAAAATCTTAAAAGTTGGAAGTATTAACTTTTTTTTTCTGTTTTGGTGATAAAAAAGTAAGAAAAGGGAAGGGTTTCTTTTCCTAGAAAATTTTCTGAAACTGGACTTAAACATGTATTTATATCTGTTAAATTGATGGGAATTGTTTCAAGTGTCCTCTCTAAAAAGGTTTCAAAATTGAAGTATTAAAAACTATATTTTAGGTTATCTTATAGTCATCTAAAAAGGTGATTTGGAGAGTTTACTGGTAGAGACCAGTTAGTTTTTCAAAATTAAAGTGTGTAAACTCCTATTTAAAGCTTTCTTTTGCTATACTTGGGGAATGGTGGAGGTTGGAAGGTTTTGGACTAAATTTTTTCCAAACTGAAGTTTTAAAGGAAGGTTGCTATCTTTACTGACGTAAGGATAGCAGTAGTTAATTAATTTTTGATGGAAAACATTCCTTTTGTTAATGACATTGTGTCAGCGTTATTAAGTACTCAAAACCAATCATATAAGTTATTTTTTCTTAATAAATTAGCAGCTATAAAACTTGCTATTGCTTTTCATAAAAACATACTATTGCTTCTCATGTTAGAATATCAGCAATCAATGAATGTCTGAATGAGTCTAAGAAGCTAGGTGCCTTTTAAGTGTCAACTAAAAGTACAAAAATAGCTGTAAGAGGATGCAAAGTTAAGGAACATTTGCAGTTGAACAGTGAAAATCTAGGAAAATGCTATTGCTCTAAGTTTTATTGAAAACTAAGCTATAGCTTTAATGTAAACATCTTTTTAAACACAAACAGCATTTTGTTACTGTAAGATTTTGCATAAATATTTATTACTGAACAATATTGTAATCTTACAAAAAGAAATAGTCTCCAGAAAATGTGTTGAAGGAATTCTGTCACAGGGATGTTCCTGAATACATACATAATATTGCACTATAATTTTATGTAAAATGTTTGAACTCAAGGGAACTTTTTTTTACCCCTCAGCCAGAAGTGAAACTTAACCTTTAGGAACCGGGCGGTACACATTTTGTACCATAAGTCTTTTTTCTTTAGAGAATGGGGTTGAAATTTTCACTCGAATCCTTTGGAGCAGGGGATTTTTTCAAGGTTTCATTCGTCTCGTATGACAGTTTATACCTTCTCTTTTCAATGGAAAAGAAACCTGTGGTTCAACTGTCAAACTACCTGGGTCGAAAGAAAAATTTCCGAAAAACAGCCCGGATCCAAAAGGTTAAATTGTCTCACAAAGAATCAATTATTTTACATGGACTAAAATAGGTTAAAAGTTCTCGCTGTTGCCTGAGAGTACATGCATAATTGCTCAAAAGAATTTAAAAGAAATATTGTTTCAGAGTAAAAACACCAAAATAGATTTTACAAGAAAGCTTTATGTAATGAGTAAAAATGGAAGTTATTTTTAAACTCAACACCCCAAACATGAAAATCAGCAAAAAATTTTTTATTTTCTAAAATCTTCAATTTTGCAGGTTTGTGCATTTTATACTTAGACATGTATTTTAATTTATTACTTCTTAGTTTAAGTATGGTTGCCTTGTGAACATTAATATTAAAGAATATGTGTATTTTTTCTTTTTTGATAGCTGTTGGGTCGGTTGCTGTTTGATTCCATGTTGTATTCCTGAATGCCAAGATATTGAACACCGATGTCCAAGTTGCAAACAACATTTAGGGACTTTTCGCAGAATTAATATCTAAATACTGCTAAATTTGAACTTGTAGTACTGATTCCCAATTTTGCAATGACTTTTTAAATAGATATGCAAGCTGCATAAAACATCAAAGCATTTTATTACCCTTTACTCAATATTGTGCCATTTTTTCACTTATACATTCCTATTTCTTATTTGGTTTTAGGGGTAGCATTTGAATGTGATACTTAAATCATCAATTAGGTCAAATTAAAAAATATCCTCTTATCTTTCTGCAGGTTCTTGATTTATAATGAAATAAATGAAAATGTTTGATTGTAAATATGCATCACACTTTTACCTCTGATAATCATTCCACAATCATTGAACAAAATATTGATTTAAGAAATTAAATTTACCAATAACTTGCATATTGCTTTCACATTTCACATTATCTATCATTGCATATGAAAAATAATTGTTGTGATATACATTGCTGTGTTTGACATTCCTGTTGCTAATTTTTAATTAAAATAAGTTTTTTAAATGCTGTGCAATTGCATATATGTCATTTTCTAAGCTATGTACTTGCAAAATAGGCAACTTGGTTTAAAAAGGTGAGGATGAAACAATTCGCATATCATTTGATGTATTGTATGAGTGATGAAAATTTTGATATGAAATATTTCGCTTTAATTGTATGATACGTGTTGTGCTTCACTTGGTGTTCACTATGATAAAAAGGAAAGAAAAAGCTTTGGAATGAAGGTTAAAAACAATTTTCTGGGAAAATTTGTGCATGCATTTGAAAATTGTCTGTTTGCCAAGCATATTTCATGTACTTGCTTCCATGCATTTTGTGCTTTATTTATATTTGATAAATTTCATTTAATAAGTGCTGATTTTTTGTGAAAAAGTAATGATTCTATATTTATTTGTAAGGTAGAATTTTGATTGTGCATTTCACACATAGCTCAAGTTTAATCAGTCATAAAGACAGATAATTCCTGGTTCAAGGATAACGGAATGAATTTCTGATCTTGTTTTGCTAGTTACTTTTTGCAATTGCTTTTTCTATCTTACCTTAATCATAAAAACTGTTTCAAATCACAAATAATTATTACTGAAGGTACTGCTGATGAACAGTGACTGAAGTTAAGGTCAGTTTTACAGTATTCAATTAAGTCGACATTTTTACCAGTAGTTTTAACATTTTCTTACATGTTACTTCATAGAGGCAGTTGCTTTTTATTACATTTTCTTTTATTTTAAAGGAAGGAAAATGTACTTTTATACTTTTAGAAGAAAATGTACAAAGTTCTGAGGGAAAAAAGGTCTATGTATTTTATTATTACAACCTTTCTTTTTTTTAATGTTTCTTCATGTTTTATTGTTGGCAAGAAGTTAAATTTGTGTGTTATGATATTAATGCTTACCATTAGTATAATTTTAGAATTCCAACTTAAATCATTCCTTATTTGGGAGCCTTAGTTTTGGGGGATTTTGATTGTAATATTTTTTTTTTTTTAATTTGGGCAAAATTTACTATTCAACTTGTATAGTACAGATACCACTTGCTTATTTTTTGTTACAATTTTAACGTGGAAAATATCTGTAGCACACTTTATATATATATATATGGTAAATGACTACTTATGGGCAAGTTTAAGTTTTTTTTCTTAATTTGGACTGTTGTTTAACTGCAATGTTGTAGTTCTAGCCCGTAGAAAAAATTAATTATCTTGGCCTTAAAACTTAGAAATTGCAATTTTTGCGCTTTGAAAATTTCTTTAATATTTACTTAAGATTTATTAATTCATTATGTTTGATAAAAATGACAGTGCACTGGTGCGACAAATTATGGACATACTCCCTTAGTTATATGGGCATACATATCATCCATGCTAGCTGAATTCAGTTATTGTCAGCAGACACACAAAAAAGTATTTAGTAATTTTAACTCACTTATTTTTCTTACAATGTAGTTAAATGTAATGTTTCTTGACTTACCCATTTCGGAAACATAAAATTAAAAAGTAGACAACTGATATAAATTCCCTTCGAAAGGTTTGTCTGCACAAAAACAATGAAACGAAATAAATTGAACTGTTTTACTTCTGCATTTATTATTTATCATTCACCAAATTTTGCTTAGGTTTTATCACCAATCCTTAATAATTATTAATCCTTAATGATTACCAAGCCTTAATGAATAAGAATGGCTAAAAAATTATGGTCATATGGGAGCATAACTAAAAAACGTCCTTTTTAATTGACTAGTTATAGGCACATTGGCTTGAAAGGATCCGAAATCTGTTAATTAATGCTAAAAATAAACATATATGAGAAGAAAAGGCAAGTACAAACTTGATATTGAGAGTTTGAAACAAACCTGCCCATCAGTGGTTGAGTGCATATAAATAATCATTTACTCATTAGTTATATAAATATGTATATTTATATATGCATATATATATAAAAAGACAATAGGTGCTGAACCTGGCCTCAATGCCTTCTATTTGAAAATTGAAAATTTCTTTGTTTCCACAAGAAAGCTTGTTATATTATGTGTAAAAATGTAAGTTGTTTCCTACTTTATTAGCTATTTCAAATTTGAGTTGGAAGATGACATGGCAGAGGCTCGAGCAAGTTTCATGACTGCGCGTTGTATGAAGATTTCGTTTCTCTTGAGAAAGTATACAAAGGACATTCACGATGATATGTCACCGACAAGGTGAGAACAGGCCTATTCTTCCTTTAGAGGCATAAAAACTTCATAGCTAATAGAGTGGGAAACTGCTTACAATTTAACAGTAATAGTTCAAGATAACAAGCTTTCTTATGGTAACCAAAATTTTTTTTTCAACTTTTAACTAGATGGGAGTAAAACCAGGAACTTTTCATCACTCCCTCATATATATATGTATATATATATATATATATATATATATATATATATATATATATATATATATATATATATATATATATATTTATTTATATATATATATTTTTTTTAAATTAGAAGTATAAAACTTGGCGAAAAATTTCTGGAAAAACTGAAGTAAAGAGAAAATTTTCAAAAGACCCTGGGGCCTTCATCCGGGGTACTCCCTTAGGCTAGGAAAAAGTGAAGTGAGATGTTTCTAGCCAGTTGCAGGCAAAACACCTAAACTGATTTTAGGCGTTTCTAACAAAACTATATTGCAAACAGAATCTCCTGACTTGTAGGGTTATCAGTTGCAACACAAATGTTGAACTATAGTAAAAACCAGCAACGCTGATATATTCCCTTTGTGATGGCTGGACGCTGACTGAGATGCCGAGTATGCAAGTTCCAAAACATACCTGATCAGCGTGTGCCCTGCGGTGTCATACGGAAACGTTTCTTGCTTTCTGATAGCCCTTGTATGTGCAGTGACCGTGTTATTGTAAAAAAAAAAATGTTTGGGGAAACCCACAACTTGTTAAGGTAGATGTCATTGTTGAATAATTTGTGTTTGTCTAATAACAGTTTGTTTAGATTACGTTGCCAACTTTAATTGAAAAACAAAATTCATATTTATTTTTAAGATGGTTTGGAACTAATTTCCATTAATTTTCCCATTTTTTTTTACAATAACAAACCAAAAATTTTGGGAATTGTATTCCCCCTATTATATCACTCAGCTGTAGCACTGTATAGGAGAGAAGGGCATGTTTGGGCATGGGAACATGCTTGACCAGTTCATGAATAAAATATTTAAAAAAATGTTATTATATGTAAAAGAAAAAAAAAACTTTTCGCATTCAAATGTGAATAAAAGTTGTGTGAATGGGATTATAACCCACTATGAAATTTAAATTGTACAGTCTTGTGTCAGTATGAAGATATTCTCTCCAAAAATAAGATATGTATACTTTACATATGCTCACTGTTTAAGAGTTTGATGTCATTTGCTGATCTAAAGTGTACTGAATTATGTTTTAATGAAAGTTTAACAATCATTATACATATTTCATTTAACAAAGAACCAATGAAGATATGGCTCAGATGTTTAGGACAATTTTATTAAAATGTCATTTCTATAAAAAGTTTCTGTATCATTTTCAAGAAAAAATAAAGGTGTTTGTTAGTATTTGCATAACTATCATACATACTAATATTCGAAAAATCAAAAGTTTTTTCTTATTCATGAGGTCCTTCTTATACATACTCTTTTTGCCAAATTTGCTACAGAATATAGTCATACAATATTAAAATCATTTTTTAAATACCCACTTTTAGTAAGTTGGAATATTTTGACTTTTAACATCTTGCAGGCATACTAAGTTTTAATGAATCTTTTCATTGAAAAAAAGCTTTTTTTTTTAAATTAAAAAAAATAACGAATTATAATATATTGAAAATTCACAATATCATACGCATACTTTTTGCTGCTTTGGCTTATCTTTCAAAAAAAAAAAAAAATTCTCTCTCATAACTTGTGTTTAAAAAATGAAGTTTGATAAATTTAGCTGAATGTTTAAAAATGCCCTCTGATAATTATTTTAAGCTTGCTAGTTTTCCCTTGAATAAATAATAAATTAAAAGACAATACCTGCTAAAACAAGGAGATTGCCACTACTGGAAAAAAAGGGCTTATTGCTCTGAAAGTTTTTAAATGAAGAACTAGCACTGTCATAAGCAATTCTTTATTTAAAAGTATCGTAACAAAATATAAATCTATTGTATGGCTGAAAATTTGAAAAACGCTTTTTTTATTGCATGTTTCCTAAACCATAATATCTGTAATGATGTTGTCCATTATTGATTGTATTTATTTATTTTCATTTGCTTTCCTATACCTTTTCTAATAATTGGTAAATAACATATTTTCTTGTATAATGTATCAGTATTTTAGAATATTTGGAAAACTTTACATAAGCTCCATATTTTCTGACAATGTTGAATTTTTAATGAGAACCTCGGGGCAAATGCTGATATTTTCATGTTTAAAAATAGCTAATTTAATGTAAATAATATTAGTTGTGGAAATTTTGTATTATTTACATAGATTTTTAAAAAATGATTTCCTTCATATTTTTTGTGTATTTAAATACTTTGTAGTGTTAAGTAGATAGAAAAGGAGACATTTTTCCCCCATGAAATAAGTTTCAGTTTCTCTCTTTCCGTGCTTGAGGCTTACTTTCTGTTTTTCGTTTTATCCAAAGTGAATATATTTATGAATCATCTTTCATTAAATGAGAATGAAAATAAAATTAGTGTGTTTTACCAGGTATGTTGACCCTTGCTTGTAACAATATTGTTACCTTAGGCAAAAAACTCTCTCCGAAAATCCTGTTGAATTTCTTAATAGGTTCAAAAATTCTAATATGTTGCTCTGTGAAATAATTGTTCTTGACTAATCAAAATTCTCGTCAACATTTTAAGTGTAACTGTCTGATAAATTTTATCATTATACTTCATAAATTTTAAGTTTCAACTGATCCTTCTAAAAGTATCAAAAATTAATAAAATAAAATAGCAGCAAAGATATTTTTTGTTAGGTATGGTACAAAGTAGAAAATGCTGAAATCATGTAATCTTTCGTTGTATATTTCGAAATTTTCTGCTGATAAATTCAGAATCTTATCTTAATTTTTAAATACATAAATTATTCATGAATGTAATTTTTTATACTTAAAAGTTAAGGTTTCTCCAACTGCTTTGCATTTATTTTCCTGCCTTGAAAAGTCTGACTTGAAACACTCATATTTTAACTTAAAATCTCATTTCTTTCATATGCATTAATGTCAGAAACATTCTTTGATCAGCATCAGGATAGTTGCTAACATTTACCAAATTTACTGTGATAAGTGCATGTTAAGGGATTTGTTCGTGTGAGAATTTTCAATTTAAATTTGATTAAACATTATTGCATGAATACCCTCATGTCCATATGTTCTGCTAAAAGATAAATGTCCTCTGCATTTTAAGTTTCTATTTGTTTTGTGCTGTGATAGCTTCATTTATTACTGCCTGAATCTATGACATTGTGTTGTTTTACTGTTTTCTTTTTTGGCTGCTAAATAATTGTTTGTTTTTCTATTATAAATGTAAGCTGTCCTTACGTTCAATTTAAAACATTCCTTGAATTTTTTCTTGTTTCGAGAAAAAAAAAAATCATCTGAAAACTAAATTATCATTTTCTGGAAAAATAATGTTTCAAAGACATATTAAAAACTGTATTCAAAGCAGTTGCTGGAATATTAATGTATGATTGTGAATTTATCAATCAGTAATTGTAAAAAAAAAAGGATTAAAGTTATTTTTAAAACGAAATATCTCAATATAAATAAACTGTTGGATTTATAACTTTCTTAATTTGGTATTAACAACGCTTAACTGTAATGAAAAATAGGACTCTGTACTTATCTATTAGCTTATGTGGGCAACTTAAAAGATTTCTATAATGTTTCTTAATTCCTTCAAGAGGTATTCCATCATGCATAACATATGAATGCTGTGTTCCATAAGAATTTGATTTGTGTATAATTTTGTTTTTTGTAGAAATTAATAGAAATGTATTTATATTTCTCCGCTTAACCTCTAAGAACATTTTTCCTTTTTAAAACCTCTTTCTGTTTTTTGTTATTTTCAACCAATTTTCCTCATTACATCTTGATGAAAAAATTTTCTGCTTTTAAATGAAAATTCTGTAACAGTTATTTTAAAATTTTTGAGCTTTAAGGTTATGAATGACTAAATATGCTTTATTTCTGTATTTATTAAATTCATTTGGCTTGAAGTCGTTTACTTTTTCTTTCTTGTTCATGACAGTTAGCATTTTTTACCTATGTATTGATATATTTTATTCAATGCCATTAATTTTTAAAGTCAACTTCTTGTCACTTCTTTATTTTTAATATAGTAGTAGAATATTGAAAAAAAAGTTAATGTTTCGATTATATTTCATCATGAGTTAGACATAATTTTTTAAGATATGTCTGTGATATTTAAAATTAAAACAAAAAAAAAAACTTTTATTGCAAATTTTACATATGTTTGTTATTAATGCATTTATTTTTAGTCTTTTATTTAATTATGTTTGCGATGTAGCATATTGTCAAAGTATTGGCTTATAAAATAAATTTGTGTACTTTCACTGCCTTTTCGTTGTAGTTAATTTATCCTAACAATTTGCTGATAGAAAAAGAGAAAGAATAGAGTTACAATTGAATTTGGTTTTATTTTTAGTTACATTTTTAAAAAACCAAGGGAAGACCGGGGCTATTTGGCATAAGGGGTAAGTTGGCATTGTGCTTTTTTTTCCTACCACAAAGTGCCCACAGCGCTGTCGTCGTGATGGGACACCCCCAGCAACCTACAGTGACCCACAACAGTTTTAGTGTCTTGCTAGCATGCTTTCGAAGAAGGTAGATTTTTTTGGTTTTCAAGCTCTTAAGTGATTTTTTTTTTTTTTGCGATTTACTCCATTCCCATTTGTTTGTATTTCGAGTAGGGCCACTGTGTTTTCTAGAAAACGCCTTTAGGCTAGTCAGCATAGGCCAGCGATGTATGTCAACTTAATCCCACCATGATGTTGGCATGTCATCGCATAGAGATACCTACAAGACCTACTTGCAGTCCCATTTAACTCTGGTGCGAACAAAAAAGGTTCCTACTACTGGTAGGGGAGTACTAGTGTTAAAAACATCCCTAGTGTTAGAGTTGAGAGGAGTGATTTTCAACCCCTGAGAGGGCGTCCCACTCCTCCACAACACATCGACTTGTGACACCTGAAGACATTCAGCCTTTTCCGAAAGCAGGGCCACTAAAATGGACAAATCGAGAGAGAAAGAAAAAGCACTGTTCTATCATAACCAATACCCCAGTTAAAAATGAACTGGCAAAAAAAAAAAGCTGAGGGAAAAAAAAAAACACTTCATGCTGAAGGGACAAAGAAAGAAAACAAAAACCAAAGCTACGAAATAAAATAATATTGCAAAGAATCGTTCAAAGAGGGAAGAGATTAGTAGCACTGAATCTGATGAGCTTTTTCTGATGCTGTACCGTATGCTGATAGTGAGTATAGCTTGGTTTCTTGTTTCCCCAGTCCAATGATGAGACTGAAGATGAACCAATTCCTACTGGATCTGGTCTGCCCCAACCAACACTTCCTACACAGGCTCTTAGACAGCATTAAATGCTGCCGTTAGTGTTGATTCCTACCATGTCGGTGAGTATGTGGTTGTGAAGTATGGGTCCCGCAAGTATAGCAGATAGTTACTGTCAAATAAAAGTTTATTTTCTATACCAGTAAACGTTTATGATTTGTCAAAATTCAAAATAATTTTGAACTTATGAAAAATTAAAATTAATTTTAAGAAATGCTTTTGAATTTAAATACAAAGCTTTTACATAAATTGAAGTCACTCATGTCGTCCACAAATATGTACTTGTCTTTGAAACTTGCAGTTGTGGCTTGGCTTAAGTTTTTTCATAACATCTTGTAGGATGAACACTGCCTTTTCATTAGTTTCTTGAAATCACTGGGTTTCTGACATTGTCCTGTGAGATTGTCCCACTTATTCATCACTGTCTGTGTGCTAGATTTTTGCTACATATAGTCTATGACTTTCCCCCATGTATTTTAAGTAAAAAGAAATCTCCTGGAGCAAAAATCTTTTTAAATCTACAACTTTCTGTCATTCTAAAATGTAGTTACCTACGAGAAGGGATAAACAGTAATAAATCCTTATCCTTTTCGGACAATCATCACATGACTTCCAGGTGCATGAAAAGAACCAATCATTTTTTGACAAGTCAATTTTACTAACGACACAAAATAATTGCTACTCGAACGCTATAAAATCAGCCGACGTTCTTCAAAGCAATGTCAAATTAAAACAAAATGGCTCCACAAGATATGTCACGACACAACAGAGACGATAAAATTAAATTTGAACGTGATTTTTTTTGGAAAGCAGCGTTTTTATACGGCGTGGCGTAGGTGTCTTCCAACCACAAACTAATGCGAAGAATACAAAGTCCGTCTCTCACAGAAGCTGTGATGATGATGATGATGATGTCGTGTCTACGGATTGTGCTAAATATTGTCGAAGGTCCGAAGGACCGTAGCCGCTAACTTCGGTGCCTCAGGACTGTAGAGGGTCTCTTGCTCTCAGAAGCTGTAATACGTTTATTAACGTTGCACCACAGAAGCTGTAATACGTTTATATTAATTCACAACGGCTCTTCATATTATAAGTTTTGCCGTCTCGTACTTTGACCCAATTACGAATCATAGTTAATGCAGCAACCATAAAGACGGGAAAATTTTCGTTCGATATTTCAGGTAATATTTCCGTTTGTTGTTCCGAAAAAAATACGTTTTGAATCTTCAACGGAAATTGACTGTTAAAATCAGTAGAAAGAGAAAGCTTCCTGAAAATTCTGGGGATTTTTAACAATGCATAAGCAGCAACCTCAAAAGTGGGGAAATTCCGTTTTTGTTTCTTCAACTCGGTGATTCACGAAATATTACCGTTTTTTAAAGTAAAAGATGCGTTTCGAAGCGAAAACGACAATTTTCTGTTAAAATCAGTAAAAAACTTCCTGAAATTTTAGGAAATTTTTAACAGTGTAGCTCCATTCGTGCATGGTTGAAGAAACAACGGCTTAACATGCACAAAAAAAAAAAAAAAACATAGATCTGAGTTTTCTTGTATAACGTAAAAAAAGTGCGAATTTTCAAAAGAACAATGTTTATTATGAAATTTTGAATTTAGATTTACTAAAAATGATTGCTGTTTTTACACAATATATAAGGTAAGCATTTTAATTAGTTTGATGATTTCATAGTTTTATATTGCATTACGTTAATCACAAAAATGCGCTATTTTCTATTTTAAAGTAAATCAAAACATTATACTAGTCACAACTTTTTATTTTCTTATTCCTGTATCATAGCTACTGAAAACTTGCAAAATATTAATTCTAAATATAGTAGACATAAATGTATTAGTGTGACTAACGTAACATTTAAACAGTAACTAACGTAACAGTTTAGATGTGTCTAACGTCAGTCAGTAATTTTTTCAGAATAATATGTCATTGAAAAGTATACGAAGGAGATTCTTATGAAGATAGCTATTACATTGGTAGAATACGATAATTTGGTGAAACTATATGGTACTTGTACTTATAGTTACTGTCGTAAATGTAAGCAGTATTTGTTGTTACTTTATTTATCTCAAGCAATTTTTTTATCAATTTTTTTATACATTTTTTTTTCCAATTGATTCACTAAATGAATGCGAATCATGTGAATTTGACTGAAAGTTTGGGACTATAAAAAGTGTCTTGTTTTACCTAATTTAAAAGCAAGACAGTTGAGTTTTTTTTCGGGGGGGGGGGTGATGGGCACCCTGCTTTTATATCATAATATTCATTACGCTGGACCTTGTATAAACCATGTAAAGGAACAGTTCTATATCGTCAACAAGTGCTTTCTTTTAACAAAATGAAGTACATTGCTCTTTAGTTGCTGAAGACTTACCCTAGAAATCTTAACCTTAATGAAAGTTAAGTACATTGAATGAAATGCATTTTCGTTGTCACACGGGATCTACTTTCTATACTGGAAGAGAATAATGTCCCTTAGCAATCCCATGGGTCTTTGGATAAATATTTCACCCACGCAATCTTATTTCTTCTAGTCAAAGTAAAAAGAAACCTGTTGTTTGTGGCTAAGGAGAAAAATAACCTTATTTCACTTCGGCGATGCGGTCCGTTGTACTAAGTTCTTTCATAAGTAGCTCTTATTTATTGTTTAGTGTTAGAAAGAAAAAATAGTTGGTAATTTTTTGTTCCTGTGATAATGAGAAATGCATTGTTATAAAGATGTATCTGCTCTGCAAAGCACCGATGTTAATAAAAATAATCTGTTACTGGTTAAATAAACCGCCAAATGCAGTAGTTGTTCTATCTTGTGAGGTGAAATGTTTTTAAGAGAAGATAAGATAACAAGTACTAATATTAAATCAAAAATTAAAAAATCCCCCACCCTCATTTCCGAGACATATTAAAACGAGCTTCGCTGGTTAGATAACATTTTAAATTTCAATTTAATTAATTGTTATCGAGATGACATGGTAAAAACGGAAAAGGAAAGATAATCCTAACTAGTAAAATTTGCCAGTCGCAAAAGCAGAATGCAAAGGGAAAGTCCTTTTAAAATCCTTCTACTAAAATCCATTGCAAGTATTTTTTGTCATACAGACTTTATGTAGCAAAAGTAGAGCACACAGACAGTGATGAATAAGTAGGAAAATCTTGCAAGACAATCCCCGAAACCCAGAGATTTCAAAAAATTAAAGAAAAGGTAGCTTTCATCCCAGAAGATGTTATGCCAAGACACAACTGCTAGTTTCAAGGACAAGTACATATTTGTGGACGACATGCGTGACTTCAATGTATGTCAAATCTGTGTATTTGCAATTCAAAAGCATTTCTTAAAATTAATTTAAGTTTTTCATAAGTTCAAAATTATTTTGAATTTTGACAAATCATAAACGTTTACTGGTATAGAAAATTAAGCTTTTATTTGACAGTAACTACTTGTTCTTATTCTCCCCCATCAATATTGTTCATGTTTGTGAGACCTACACAGACGACCTAGCGAAACCTATTACAGATTAAATTGAAAAAAAATAAAATTTTTAACATGTATTTCGATTGACCCCTATCAGCGGGGTGATTCGGAACACCCTAAAATTCCTAGATATAAAAATAATAAATGTTTAAAATGTTTTGTCTTTTCTTGGAGTATCAAAAGCAATGCAAGACCGAAATTTTTACCCGAAAAATCAAATTAAAAAAATCTTTTAACAACTTTTTTTTTACAATCAAAGCTAAAAAGTGTACCGATTCACCCCATTTTACAGTACACATTCAATGAATTCCTTCACACGTGGACATTTGCAAGATATTCATGCCATAGATTTTGCAATTGGTCAGTAGGACTGTTGGTTTACCATTATTCTAGGTCCGTGGCTGCTGTCTTTCAAGTGTGTTACAAGCGTGCTATATTAGCGAGAAGACTACTCTGTTAAAAATTCAATTTGCATATGGCGCCTTTAAGAATGAAACATTGCGGCACACCTAAAGAGTGCCATTTAACTCCTTATGGCACCCTTGAAGACACCTTTTGGCTTCATGTGTCACCCTATGGGTGCTTTACAGTACCCCATGTGGGTCCATTGAACCCTAATAGTGCCACATGGAGCCAAATGGTCCCTTCAAGGGTACTGTAGAGAGTGAAGTGGCAACCTTCAGGGGATGCCGCTGGTGCTACAACGTTTTACTTTTAAAGATGCCTTGTGCAACAAGGAGTTTTAACAGTGTAGTGATCGAAAAAAGGTCAATAGTAAGTGAATCGGTGAGAACAAAAACCACTTCAGACAAAAAAATTCACAAATTTGTTTTCATGGAAACTAGCTCTGGAAAGCAAGATGCGTGTTGACAGCAAAAATCGTGTCAATCAGGCTAGTAGTTTCAAAGTTACGGAGTTTCCCTTCTGAACGTTGAGCGCAGAAATGACGTGAGTCCAGTGAATGACGTTGTTTATGCACCCAACGCTAGTACGAGCATGACTTTCTAAGGGAGCGCATTCATTCCATAGCTCCATGGTTCATTCCAACGATCTGATTTCGGTACTATTAAGAGGACGATACGTAAACATGATCAGATTTACACACTTAAAACACTAACGCAGCCAGAATTTTCTTGGGGACGGGGTGATCAAAATAATCTTTTCTCGAATAAAATACTACTGTATTAGATTTTCAACAATGTTTAAACAAAAGTCTATGGGGTGTTGTCCCTATCTCCCCTTCGCTGCGCCCCACTGACCTGATGAGTATGAAGAGTTGTGTGCTCAGACCAGTAACAGCTTTCACGTCACCAAGCTACTCTCCTTTGACAAAAACAAATTTGATGATTGGTGGAAGGACTTATACAAAAAAGAAAAAAGCTTAAACAGAGAATGGCGAGGGGAAAATGTGCGGAAAGAAACCAAATTTAAGTTTACCCCCACTCGATACGAGGAGTTTTCCCATAACTTTAATGGAAAAGAGGGTTATCGCGGCACATAATTTCTTTGATTGGAGCTTGCGAAGCTGCTGAAGCTTACTTCCCGAAAAGTCGCTTTTGCTTCAAGCCATGCCTATCCTTCAGGGCACGTTCCAATCAACATAAATAAAATGGAAAATATCAAGAAGGTTATTGTACGTATTCCTGAAATTTTTTTGTGATGAACTATTTACCTGATCAAAGACTTCACATGATGGCAGAACATGATCTATTTTAAGAGATGCACATACCCATATATTTTTTTGTTCCTCTTTTATTGGTGTAGATTTAGCAATCGCTTCTCAATTGTTGTAATAATCTTCCACTATTGTTGATAACCCATATTCCTGATATTGTAAAGTTTTAAAGTTCTTTATTTCTTTTGAAATTTCGTTATTTTTTTAACGATTTGTGAGTAAAATTGATCTGTTCTTAGAGCTTAATAATTTTTTGAAGTCATGTGTCACAATAATAAAGTAAGAGCTACTTCAAATCTGATGAAATCATAAATAAATATAAACTTTTAATGTATGATAACTTTTTTCCCCCAAGTGTAAAAACCTATTAAGTGCAAAGACAACATCAGTCCAAAATTATATTTTCAATTTTCCTGAGCCCGATTTAGATTGAATCTATGTAGTTTTTGCATGCTAGCAACATACATGCATGTTATGATGCAAGAAAAAAAGAATTGTTCAATTATTTGAAAATTTGGAGGAGCTATGACGTTTTTTCTCTCTCCTGAAAAAATTGAAATTCTTGACTGACGTTGTTTTTGCACTCACCGATTCAAGTACAAGTTAAATGTTTAACAATAAACAGACATCATTTTCGAAGTAAATATTGCAGAAATAGCAACAATAGCAATGTTTAAGTATTCCTGTAGTTAATCATTTATGTATATTATGTTTGGACACTCAGCACAATAAATAAGTAATTAAACTAACGCTTTAATAAATAGTTATTTGCGTGTTAAATATGTAGTTAGCCCACCGTGAACATAATGAAGTTTACTAAATTATCTTTTGTTATTTATACAAGGTACTACAATGTAGAAACTCTAGTAATCCTTTCCATAACAAGATCTCAAAGCAACGCGGTAAATATTTAAATTATGTGCTTTTTTTGTATTTGGGGATAATAAATAACTCAAGATGGTAATAGATTTCGTAAATATTTTCCTATCGAAGAGCAAACATATTCTGCAAAAAGAGTATTGACAAAGAAGAAAACAAGTACTCTTGGGAATACGGGCAACAATAAAATACAATATAAGAAGCGAAAGAAAAAAGTTTTTACTTTTCTTCTCTAGTATAAGAAATAGGTAAATATATTACCAACGTCTTTTATTTGCGTGACTGCGTAGCATTACAATACGATAACATTTTTTTTTTCTCTTGAAACTGTTTTGCAAGGCATTATATAGCAAAAAGCGTCAATTTTTTGAAAAATCTTTCATTCTGCTTTACGAAAAAAAAATAACATTTTTTCTTTAGTATTTATACTTAGGAAGATTTCTCTCTTTCTCTCTCTCTCTCTCTCTCTCTCTCTCTCTCTCTATATATATATATATATATATATATATATACTAGCTGACCCGGCCACGCGTTGCTGTGGCTAAGGTATGGGTTAAACTATAATGTTTCAATAGAAACGAAAAATTTTATTACCATTATAGAGATCAACTTTATATAAATATGAATTTGAGGTCAAAATATGAATACAATAGAACAAAAATTTCCTAAGTTTGCTAGAAATAAAAAATCAACAAAAAATGTAGCATTTTATTACTTAGAAATATTATATTCAGGCTTGTAACAATTGAGTTAATTAAAAATTTGCTAATTGCTATTGTAACATTTTATTTTTTAATATAACATTTTATTTTTAATATAACATTTTATTTTTTAATAATGTAGGTATGGTAGATAATTAACCAATATAATTTGTTATTTTTTGAATTATAAGCATTTTTCATTTCAGTTTAACTCAACACTAATCGGTGCGCAATAATCTTTGTTAATCTGTCTTTTGTAAACAAAAATAGATTGGACGGTTTTCCCACACGGGAGCAAGCGACCGATAGTTGCCCATGGGAAAAGCATGGATTTTCTAAATCTAAACCGCAAATTGACATTGTTTGTCCTTAGGACTTATTAATGGACATGGCGAAGGCTAAACGAATGGGAAACTGTAGACTTTTGAAGGGTATTGAAGATTCTGACGGTGTCATTGGGATACGTGGCAACAGAACTACTTCATCTTTAAACTTGCCAGTCAAAATGATTGCCTCAATAATGTTCCCGGTGATTTTTTTGATAACTAAACGCGTACAATTGCATAATCTCGGTGGATTTAAATTATGTAGAAGAACTATGGGTAAACCCATTTTTAGCCGCCGATTATGTGGTGGCATTCCGGGTATGTTTAAAGAATTTTAGTCAAGAATACAGAAAAGCTGGTAGCTAAATAGATAATTTGCAATAAAAAATATATTGCGGTCCTAAATTGAGATAAAAACTATCCTATCATTTAAGTTGGACCAAACTGAAACTGCGCGCAAAATTAGGTTAAAATCGGTTCAGTAGCTGAGGAGTCCATTGGACACAAACACAGGGACACGTAATTTTACATATTATAAGAAAGATTATTACTTGTTTACTGCGCTCCAGAAGCTGCCAGAACGTGTGCTTTATGTCGCTCAGCCATGGAGGTGTCAAAAAAGGCTTAGTAAAAAGGCTTAGCCAAGAACACAGAAAAGCTGGTAGCTAGATACATAATTTGCAATAAAAAAAAATATTGCGGTCTTAAATTGAGATAAAAACTATCCTATCATTTAAGTTGGACCAAACTGAAACTGCGTGTAAAATTTGGTTAAAATCGGCTCAGTAGCTGAGGAGTCCATTGGCCACAAACACAGGGACACGTAATTTTTATATATTAAGATATTACCTGTTTACAGCGCTCCGGAAGCTGTCAGAACGTGTGCTTTATGTCGCTCAGCCATGGAGGTGTCAAAAAAGGCTTAGTAAAAAGGCTTAGTTAAAAGGTTTAGCCAAGAACACAGAAAAGCTGGTAGCTAAATACATAATTTGCAATTAAAAATACATTGCGGTCCTAAATTGAGATAAAAACTATCCTATCATTTAAGTTGGACCAAACTGAAACTGCGTGCAAAATTTGGTTACAATCGGTTCAGTAATTGAGGAGTCCATTGGCCACAAACACAGGGACACGTAATTTTTATATATTAAGATATATATCATATATATTACGTTCGTGTTATGTTAAAATAAATCACATGTTTCATGAGAATGCAGCAGTGGGAAGTTAAGGGTTAATCCAAAACGACATTTTTCTAGCAAAGGGGGAATCGTAGCCACGGTTTAAACCATTCGCGCTCTTTTTACGCGGTTTTGACCAACTCAAACATATGGATCTCCATTATGAGATGCTTACATTTACGTAATGTGTTATAATGAAAAAAAAAAAGAATAAATTGAAATCGATACCTCTATTTTTTGAACTATTTTTTAAAATGTATATTTCTATTTACCGATATAAAAAGAAGTTTTCTTATTTGATTTTAACAGCAACAGAGATAGGATCATACCGGGAAAAGAAGTCATAATTTTTAAGGCATTTTAGCAAAATTGCGAAAACGTCCATACAATATTATTGTCACTGCAGATCCATTTACGGTCCCACTATGAAAATACTTGGATATAGCCATTAAACTACATTTAAAAAAAAAAAAAATCTGAAAATTTCTGAAGGACACTGCTTTTAAAATGTTCAAATTTTTGAACATTACAATTTTTGCGCAGCGATTTTTTTTCGAAAATTTTCAAAATTATACATCAAGTTACAGTAAAAAGTAATTATCTTTAAAATGAGCTGTTATACAAATTTATAGCTTCCATATCTCTTGAGTAATAATAATTTAAAGTACTACTGGAGAGTAAAAAAAGGGTTATTTTAACGAATTTTTAAAATTTACTAATTGTATAAGAATGATAGATTTTTCAAAAAAAAAAAAAAAAAAAAAATCTCTAAATTTAAAATGTCAAAGCGTTTTGAAAATTTAAGGATAATCTGAGATGGTTCCTTGATAATTTCATATGGAATGATTTTTGCGCTTTTTACTTTCTTCTATATCTAATATATAGAAGAAAGTATTGGTTTCGTGAAAATTTTCGAATGTCGAATTTTGACGGATTTGCACGTTTTGAGGTGCGCTGAGTCCATTTCGACCATTTTTGGAAAATGTCTGTCTGTCTGTGTGTGTGTGTGTCTGTGTGTGAGTCTGTATGTGTGTGACCAGTTTTTGTGGCCGCGCTAGAGCAAAAACTACTGAATGAAATCAAACAAAAATTTTTGCACATATGTACCACCATGTGAACTGGTGCACCTGACTTTTTTTAGCGAATTCCTCCAAGGGGGGTGGAGCAATCGCACGTGTTCTGCGCGGGGGTGATTGCTATATCTCAGGAAGTAACCGGCGGAATCAAACGAAAATTGGTCCATAGGTAGACCCTACTGAGTACAGGTGCTGATTCAATTTGTTTGTCAATATCTCGAAGGGGGGTGGAGCAATCGCACGTGTTCTGCACGAGGGTGACTGCTATATCTCAGGAAGTAACCGGCGGAATCAAACGAAAATTGGTCCATAGGTAGACCCTATTGAGTACAGGTGCTGATTCAATTTGTGTGTCAATATCTCAAATGGGGGTGGAGCAATCAAAAGTGCTTATTTTGTCATTGCACCTCCTGTATCTCGGGAAATATTGCTGCGATTTGAATGAAATTTGGAATAACACTAACCCAATATGGAAGCAAGCATCGATTAAATTTTGGCGCCAATCGCCCCAGGGGGAGGGTGGGGTGATTTTTGCGCTTAGTCAGCAATGCGAAAAATTAATTCATTAAGAAATCGCTTTCACGCTATTTAATTATCAAAACAGCTGAAAACTTTCAATGATTTGAAATTTTTAACCGTTGCCAATTTCTTTTTACTAACAAAAAAAATGTTTGCAATTAATCTAAACAAGGCTTTTGCAATGATTACCGATTTCACTCATTGATTCTGCATTTGCAGGATTATTACGATAATTGGGAAATTGGAGCTGTTTCCAATTATTCGGGCGAGTACGTATTTTATTTTGTAACTGGAATTCATATGATAGATATAGAAGAAAGTTTCGTGACGGCCACGACAGCTAGTTTTTTTTGGCTATAAAGGAAATACGTAAAATGTACGCGCCAAATGTAAAGTACGAGTTAAGTTTATTTCTCCTTTTTTAGTTCAGTGTACAGTAGAAATATCGATGTTTTTATTTTTCAATACAGTGAACTCTCACACCGCCTCATGTATGCGCCTTTTTCACTTATACGACGCTTTTAAATAGTCCCAGCACATTCCATAGCAAAATAGCGATAATATGATTTGTTTATGCGTCGCTCTAAAGATAAATATTTCACTCTCGCGCCGAATTTTCCGTAAAATGTATATATATATATATATATATATATATATATATAATATATAAAATTCTCGTGTCACAGTTTTCGTTGCCATACTCCTCCGAAACGGCTTGACCGATTTTGATGAAATTTTTTGTGCTTATCCAGTATCTATGAGAATCGGCCAACATCTATTTTTCATCCCCCTAAATGTTAGGGGTAGTCCACCCATAAATTTTTTTTGTTCGCACATAACATCTGATCTACTGAACTAAAATAATATGTGTTATCGTAAATCCTTACTTCAATGAGCGACCCGATGGTCAAGTGGTTTTGCGTGTCAGGTTGAAGTTCCTGATGGAATGAGATCGAATCCAGGCCCGCAAGGATTTTTTCGAACAGCTGCATGGTTTTTTTTTTTTTGAATGATTTTAATGATTGTAATGTCCTTATGCAGGTACATCCCTTCATGGGGATCTACCCCATATTTTTTTATAGTACAAAATGACAGTTTTGGTCGGATCTTTGTTAAAATTGGCAATGGGGTCCTTCGATGCTGTAGAATTTTCTTATGGACGTTTGCGCCATTTTTGGGGGCTTTGAATCGATTGTGGCAATAAATGGTTTTTGATTTGCGGCACTTATATTATTTTTTCAAAAATTATATACATTATCAATTATATTATGTTAATTTTTGTACCTTTATAAAATTCTGTATTTTATACCTTGCATTTACGTCAAATTCAAAGTAAAATTAAAAGTCAAAAATTCTGAAGAAGATAAATATATGTTAAAAATTAAAGTAACTATTTTTTTGTGATTTTCATATTGGTTGTGACCAAAAAACATCATTACAAACAAATAAAATGTATCAAACACCATGAGTGTTGAGTTATTAGGCAAAATCTGCTGTGTAAATTTTTTTTTCACTGCGAGAGGGGGGGGGGGGTATGAACGACCATTAAAGTGGCACAAATTTTTAAAAAATAAAGGTTGGATCTCCAATTATCTTGCTTCGTAATTTGAACCCGCCCCGGCTGTGCAACGGTACGCGATTAGTCATTCAAAAATTAATGAAAAACGTGATCGAAGCCAGGATTTTAAATGGCAAGTTCAGAGGTGAAAATATACTCATACCACGGATTCCTATTATACCTACAGATGTGCCAATTCAATTCAAACGTATTCAGTTTCCGATTAGATTGGCATTTGCAATGACTATCAACAAATCCCAAGTACAAACGATGTCTGTTTGTGGCTTAGATTTGAGAACACCATGTTTTTCACACGGACAATTATACGTGGCATGCTCTCGAGTGGGTAAACCATCCAGTTTGTTTGTGTTAGCTAAAGATGGACTAACAAAAAATATTGTTCACGCTATAGCATTAAGAGATTGATATTGTTTAATAGTGTTACTGTCGTAAATGTTTAATTAATGATATATAATTTTAAGGAATAAATTATAATAACTTAAAAATAATGCTTGCCTTTTGTTATTTTTATATTCCCTCATCGTTCACAGCGCTCCATGCTTATTTCACCCATATACCCCATTCTTACATACATACAATATACACATTTTACCATACATACATACATACTTACAATAAGTAAGCTAGTTTTTGTCTACACTAGAAATTACTAGGAAATTATTTATATGGCAAAACAACGTTTGCCGGGTCAACTAGTATATATATATATATATATATATATATATATATATATATATATTCTTTAAAAAATAAGCATTTTTCTTCACTTTCCTCTTTAATCCATTAATGCCTAGCGTCCCTTTTTAAGGACGGTCCAAAAAAGGGTCTGAATTTCCCCAAAATGAACATTTCAACCAAATAATACTGTTTAATTAGTACCTTGGTATTGTTTCAATTCGTTATTAACAGATTGCATCACATAACCATTGTAAGTGTGTTCTGTAGCAGTTTTAATATGATCTTTGTCAAAAATTACATCGTTCACAATCTCAAGGAAAAAAAGTCTTCAAAGTTATTCCCAGCTTCCCAGTTTATGTTAATTGCGGATTTTATTTCTTCTTATAAAATGTCTTTTTAAATATTATATCGTAGGCAGAAAAAAAATTTAGTAAAAAAAGTATGTACCCTCTGAGGTCTATCGTAACTTTTAAAGGACAATTTTTCTTTCCTTAATAAAAATCTTATTTATTACATGATATTTTTTTAATTATTTTTCCTGTTCATTAAACATTGTTTGTAACCAGTACACAAAATATCTTTGGAAAAAAAATTGTCAGGCATTAATGGGTTATTCTTGTGCCTTTATTGCTCACGGAAGACATTTTTCCGCATGTACAAGAGTTCAGAGAAGGACAATTACCTATTATGGTACATTTTAAAGGGAACAGTTTGCAATTAGGTACGCTAGTTTGTTTTCTTTTTATTATTGTAGTTATGTTACAGTAATTGCCTAACCGTAACTAATATGTCCCTTGTCTATAAATACATAATTATTCATTCTCTCATTAGAACCTACAAGTATGTTGTCAAGACCTACATGATATTGCGTTTTAGTCCTTTAAATAGGCTTATTCACTTATACGTCTCTCTCACTTACGCGCCTTTTTCTGTTGGTCCCTTGGGCCGGCGCATAAGTAAGAGTTCACGGTAGTTAATGGAAAATTATTCGTAGAAATCTTTCGAGAAATATATGATAAAATAGAAGGGACAGAAGTAGTTTTTTCAATGTGCTCGCATTGTAAACAACATTCTATAAATGTATAAATAAAAAAAGAGGGCATTTGGATTTACTTATGATTTTAATGGAGAAAAACTGCAACACATATTTAAAAAAAGGAAAAAATAGTTTGAAATGTATCTAGTTAGAAAAGAACGAGACAGTGCTTTAAGACGTAAAAAAAGAGAACTCTTTCCTCAGCTCTCAAGGGAAACGTAAACATCAAAGAATTTTCATTTGTCTACTTGACTATAACTTTTTTCAACTGACATTTTTCGAGTGTAAGTTTAAAAAATAATATAGCGCAACCAAAGAAATAGAGCAACGTCTTAAATAAGCGCAATTTTCTCCTTAAATGCGCAATTTTTGAAACAGTTTTTATGCGTGGTCAAAGTGATGAAACTCTAAACACACTAAAAAAAAAAAAAAAAATTGAATTTGGAAAAAATACGCCCTTGGTACTTAATCTGATCAGTTTTATGTTATTCTAAAATCTCACATTCAAATGTCTCTGCGAAGAGAAACTTTGCTGATTTTAATGTTTCTTTTGGATAAATTACCTCTAAAGAAGTATTTTTGTATGTGTTTCTTTTGCTGGTTGCAATGTATAATGTACAAGTTTGTATTTCGCATGGTACCTTGGCATATAATATGCGACCTGTCAGGAGTTAAGAACGGAGCAAACACAGTGAACTTTTTTGTGCAACCTTAATTCATAAATACGGTGGCAGCAGTGCTGCCTCCACTGCTATGGAGAAACTTAACCGATATATCTGCTGTAAAGTAACACATCACTTCTGGAAGGTTACACCAAGGTAATGTAACTATAGCGTAACTTTTTACCAATTTCTGTGTACGGTTACACCAGAATTCTATCAAAAGAAAGAAGAAGAAAAAAAAGTATTTATCAGACTGGAAAATTACTTTCAATTGTTCGTTTATTTAACTAATGTTTATCAGGTTCATGCTTTCCCACAACCAATCAACTTTGCACAAATCCGTAAGTTATATTAATTGCACATGACAGTGTCGAACCCCGAACCGCGTACAGAACAAGCGCGTTTTACCACTTTGCCGGTTAAGGCACATTTTGGCTTCGTTCATAAGACTTTTAAAGCTCTGCCTCGATGTTTGTCTTTTCGCGTGTGCTTTGAATAACACCCCAGTCCTTTTAATAGTTGGTGGAACTTTACACAGGCTCCGCGAAACTTTCCTTCAACGTTAGTTTTCTTTAAATCGAAATAAGCTACTCCAGAAGTTGTGTAACGTTACACCTATTAACAATGATAACATTACACAACTTTTTTACAGTGAATACTCAACAAAAATTCTTATTTTAGTAAGTTATTTGTCTTAACGGTAGACTAATTATTCATTTTGTGATAAAGGCTTAGGAAACTTTTTCAGTACAAATTGTACACATTAAATCATAATTAATGCTATCTAATTTGAATTCTACCTCTTAATTTTGCAAATAAGAGGTTGATTGATTATACATTGAGTAATTAGTTTGCATAGAATGACTTGAAATTGCATCTGCGGGTTTGGTAAGGAATGACAGGCGGATTGGTATACTATCTTGCCATTTTTGCACGTCCTTACTCCCATAAGAAATGCAGCATTGTTTTCTACTTTTTACTAAATTTTAAAGATCACTACATTTTTCTAATGGCTTTTTATATCTCTAGACTGTCTTCTTTTAGGGATGAAATAATTGCGTAAGAAATAAAAAAGAGTTAGAGTTCCTTTTATAATTAGTCTAAGTAAATTCGAAACTAAACTTATTGCTCAATAATTTAATTTAGCAATAAATGGCTTTTTAAATGTTGTTTTCAGAGAGCTAAAAGTGTTTAAAACATTACTAGGTATGATTCCGTTACCATGGATTCTTTGTTTTGGTCAAAAGTATAAAAGTAAGTTACTGAAGCTTTTACGAAATGTACCGGAAGAAGCTCTGAAAAAGTTAAAATAAAAACTCTTGTTGAGTAGTTACCATGCTGCTGAAGGATTCGTAACCCCTTAATGTTACATTCATTCACCCAGCCTGAATATATTCGACTCAATTTACGCAAACGTTAAGTGCCACAGATTTGTTTTTATTAAACAATAACTAATACTATCCGTCCTTGAAAACCGCGCCTAGCACTCGCGGACAGTTCCACTTAAAAAAGGGTAGATGGGTTGTGGGTGATAACTTTCCAAATTTTGTAATTTAAAACTTGCATTTGCTATATCCTTTTGACATATTCAACAAAACTATGTATTTGAAATTAGCATCGTTCACGTTGTTTGATACGGCTCAAAATGCTTTTTATTACTTTTCCCCTTATTGTTGTCTTACCTAACACCCCTATTTTGGTAAGATGAGAGAAGACCTGACGCATGCGTAAATGCGCGGAAGGTTTTACTTAAAAAGATCGGGCAGTAGCTATTTGTTTTCATTTTCGATCGTATTTGCTACTGTGACTTCTTTTTCAAATTGGACCAGAGCCGTAGACCGCGAAGGTGTCCCTCCGCGCTACCTCCCAGTGCTACCCTCCGTGAACGCTCACCGGCCCCTTCTCCTTCAGGTTGGACAGTCCTTCGACTCCGCCATTTCTTGCAGTGGCGTTTCATGTTCTACACACACACACACACACGCCCATTTACATACACGTATACACACACACACGCTCATCTACGTACACATACACACACACATAAACACATTTCTATACATACACACACACGCCACAACATACGTCTACGCACACCTAGCACGATTTGTGATTATGGAAAACATGAGTTGAGTTCAAGATGTCAAAATTCAAATATTTTTTTTATTTTTATGTTCCTTTTATTAAGTTACGAAGATCATCTAAAACAATTCGTTGCAGATCCTGTTGGGTTTCATACATATTTTTACTGGACTAAGAAAAATTCATTTTTTTTAACTCCTAATGAAATGCAAGTCCTAAAATATTGAAAGTAACTGAAAAATATGCCACCATGAAAAAAGCTTTGAAATTTGTAATGTTAAAGCTTTCGGAGTATTCGCGTTTGACTTTTATATCTTAAGTCGTTGTTTAACTTTTTAGAATCGTAAAAGGAGAATTATGAGCACATAGGTAGAAGAGAGAAGGGTCAGCTGAAGAAAATTGCTTTTCAGTTCTCATAAATATTTAGATTGTGCTGGTATAAAAATTCTAGAGTCAGTGTTATGTACAAATGAGATAAAACTTTGACACTTAAGGTGATTTATTTTTTATCTTGCTTTGACTATCGAAAAAAGAATCAGTTTAGGTTTGGTTTTAAATCTTAAAAATATGTTATAGAGTTAAGAGAAAAATTGATGATCAAGTGAAGTTTTGTTAAAAATATTTTTTTTCCAGCAATTTATCCAAAAAATCTTAGTGGGATAATTGTTTTCCACAGTGTTTTTTTAACGAGTAGAGCTATTTATTAAACATTAAAGTGCAAATAGTAATTTTAATGGTTTTTATTTTTAACCATTGGTACTATTTACTAGGGATGCACCGATAAGCAAATTGGCCGATTACCGATTAATCGGCTGTTGATAATCGGCTGCTTAATCGGTTGAGCCGATTAATGATAAGGATAATTTTTTTTCTACTACCAATTTTACCATCACTGTTTTTTAACACCTTTATAATTCCAAGTTTAGAAATAGTAAGTAATTTATTTCTGGGAGAAGATTTTTTTCCATTTTCCTAGTTTTCACAAAATAATTTCAATATTTTATCAAATTTCTTAGAACCAATTTTCATATTAGTGTCAATAATATTATTAACGTATTGTTAGTTATGTTTATTGGAAATAAAAATTTATTTAAAAAAGGAGGGGTGGGGGATTGTGTGATGAACACTCTAATTTAGGAGTACTTTTAATTCATATATTTTAGTAATCAGTAGCAATTTAATTCAATACTTTTATTCTTTGAAAATTAGAGGTTATCTGAAAGCATTGTGCTAAGGAGAAAACTATCGCCACATGAAAAATGTTGCATCATTGTCTATGTATATTTATTCAAAGTAGGAGAATTCATTAAAAAATTTTTTATATCAACTGTGAGGATTATTATTACTGTTAACCCTACACTGCATAGTGTTGCCAATTGGATACATGGACAATTTGTCCTCCTTATGAATAGCAGAATGTAGTCATAAGGCAACTCAAGGCATAAAAAGCAAGTATTGGGTATATTTTAAGCAATTATCACCATTCATCCTCCATACATGGCAGCACTGGTCTGTTACATGCTCTTAAATGAATCCTTATGAATAGCTTTTAAAATCACTTAAACTACCAAGTTTTGAAAATATTTTTTACAACGAAATATTTTTCTATGTCTTTTTTAAAAATATCATGAATAAAGTAAACATTTATCTTTCGTTTAAGATGCGTTTTTCATCAAAATAATTATTTGGAAAAAATCTAGGACACAATACATGTCTGTAGCCATTTGGCAACATTATGCAGTAAGCATCCACAGAACACTTCGATGCATCTCTGTAGTTCATGAAGTATGTGGTTTGGTTATGTTTCGAGCTAGCTTCTTTCTCTTTTTGGAAGGTATAAAACAATCATGCGGACCCAAAAGTGGTACTTTCGCCTGTTCTACCGTTTATTAGACATCACAATTATCAATGCTTAGTTGATGTTCAACAGAGTGAACAAACAAAAAATCAATAGGGAAAAGCCTTCAAAACGTGTTCATTTTCGATTTCAGTTAGCACAAGTGTTGTGCTTACACGGACAAGTAAAATCATTAATAATTTTAAAATATAGTTTTGAAAAAAACTAAAAAAGACGCGTTTACATAGGAATGCGCTGTGATCATCACCGGGTTTCCCTCTGATTTTCAAAACTACTGAATATCCGCACTTAAGTTTACATGCACTTATAATACATCAACATGCAATACAGTTTAGCCTTTAGTATTAAAAATAATATTAAATATATTACTTTTATATTTGCAAAGAACGTAAATTTTATCTTTTATTCAGAGTTACATACATACATACATACATACATACAAACAAACCCACATGTGAAATTAATAAAAGCGTATTAAAAAGAGGGAGACCATTAGCTACAGAGGAACTAGAGAGAGTTACAAACCAAAAAAAAAAAAAGAAAGCTTGCGCGAGAGAGCCTCCAAAAGATATCAGATTTGACAGAATTGATCATCAGAAAGAACACAGTACAAATAAACAATGATGAAAATGTCAAAATGTAAAGGATTACAAGAGTACAGTGCACCAAATGTTCAATTCCTCTATTTTTTTACAAAAAAAAAAAAAAACTAATTTCAAGACTATCATTTAAAATCATTTTTATCTGTTGAATGCATGGTGTTGCCATTTGGCAACAAAACTATTTTTAATTAGAAAGTGGTGAAAATTTAGAGTTAATTTTTTAAAAATATTTTTCCATGTTTTCTTATTACATTGACAAAAACATATATTTTTTCTAAGAAAAAAAAATTATGCAGTGTAGTGTTAATAAAATTATTCATCATAGTGTCCTAGTGAAAGTATACTTTAAAGAATAATATCTGAAAAATATTTTTCAGCCGATTAATCGGCCCGATTTTGAAGATTATTAATAATCGGCAAAGTGGCCGATTATGGCCGATTAATCGGTATTGCCGATTAATCGGTGCATCCCTACTATTTACTTTTGTTACCAAACAGCTTTTGCCTATCAGATGTATTTTTTTTAAAGCCAGATCGATAAGTAAGTAACAGTAAGCAAAGTATCTGGAGATTGCATTTCGGATATGAACCAACTATTTGACATTTTAGTGACACGGCATGTTTTAGTATTATCAATAGAAAAAGTGTGATTCTAAAAGATGATTAGGCGAGACCATACTGCACGAACCCCTTTGATAAAACCGAACTGATTAGAATTGCGTTTTTTAGACTTAACTTTCTGAAATTGGCTGAGAAACGGCTCCGAACGCTAACCTGAATTTCATTAAAAATAACTTTTTTTCTCTAAGACTTCAAATTCGAAAATCTTCTGATGATGGTTTTCGAAGAATCCTTCACAGGAAGAATTCTGGATACGCTACTACGTAGAACCACTGGTATATGTACTGAAATCACTTTGAAGGAAATTAGTAACTAAGCTTCGGATGTGTGGCCTGATTTAAGTTTGACCATTTTAGTCTACATAAAAGGATTTCATTAATTCAGACATAAAGCGAGGAACGAAAATGCGATCGTTCACAGTGACATATCTCTTGGCAAGCAATATTTAGTTTATGAAATCACTGATTTACTAGATTTACTCAAAGTAGCGTTTTACTCATAATTCTCATCAGTTATCTTTAGGAGATAGCAATCAGCTGCCTTAATATAGACTTTACTAAATATTTCATAGGCTGGATCCAATGCTTGCTAGGAGCTCAAAGCCGGATACGCCGGTCTTGCCCACTAAAGGAGTCTATGAGGATGGAACTGCAGTCTCAGGATGGCATAATTAAGCTGTTGCTATATTGAGTAAAATGAGACAAAGTGTATTAAAACTAAGGCTCCTGTTAGAGGGGAGCTGACTCATCCGACATTTTGGTTCCAAAACGGTGGGAGTGGAACCACTGGTATCTGTACTCAAGTCGTATCGAAGAAAAGTGAAAGCTAAGTTTGAACTGTAGCTGCATAGATGATATTTGACTATTTTTGTCTGTATGACGAAAACATTTCATAGACTCATTCTTAAAACAAGTGCAATACGAAAATAGGCCCAATTTCATGAAACATTTCCCAATAAACTGTTTTCAAATTCGAGGAATAAGTTATCTTTTTAAATTTACCTAATATGGTGCTTTATCCAACTAATCATAAGTTATTTTACGCCAGAGCAACCAGGTATAATATTAATGTGTTTCAAACACCTGTAACAAGGCTTGATCCAAGAATGTCTTGGAACCAAAATGACGGACAAGTCAGCCTGTCCTCTAGAGGAGCTCTAATTAAAACTAAATACTGTTCGTCCTTGAAAAGCCTGTAGTACATTCCACTTAAAAAAGGGTGATGGGTTGTGAGTAGGAACTTTCCGAAGTTTTCAATTTAAAACTTGCATTTTTGCTTCCTTTTGACACATTCAACTGAACTATGTATTTGACATTAGCATCTTTCTACGTTGTTTGATACGGCTCAAAATGCTTCTTATTATTCTTTCGCTTATTGTTATCTTACCTGTCACTCCTATTTTGGTAAGATCAGAGAAGACCTGACGCATGCGTAAATACGCGGAAGGTTTTACCTATAAGAATACCAGATAGTAAAAACATTTCAAAAGAGTTAAAACTCAGCAAACAGATTTTTCAAGGCTATGAAATACAAGCTTTTATTACCAGTGCATTAAAAGAAAAAAAATGGTTTACAAGTCCGAATCAATGGTCCAGTGTACGAGACATCAAAGACGAAAAGCACAGTATATAAACCCCAAGTTTATTTATTACCTTATTACATAAGTACGTCCAGGCGCGGATCCAGAGGGGGGGTCATGGGGGTCATGACCCCCTCCCCTTAATTGACCAAATATAGCAAAAAATTGCATTTTTGAGACTTATTTCACGAAAAAACTGCCAAAATCCCCCATTTTTGCACAAAAATTGCACTTTGACCCCCCCCCTTTCCGAAAATGACCCCCTCCTTAACCAGAAGCTGGATCCGCCCTTGAGTACGTCTTTGATACGCTCTCAACTTGTTCCCAAATGTGTCTAAAACCTGTGTCTCTAATCTGTGCTCAAATTTGCTTTCCAGTTTCAGTCCAGCAAATATTTATGCTGAGCAGCATACATTCGGTACTCTCTTTCTGAACATTTTTTGTACAACTGAATAGAACTCGGAACACATTTCAGTTCACTTTCTTTATGAAGAAGCTCATTTGAAACAGATTTTAAGGTAAATTCAGGTAACTAGAACATTTTTCTGAAATGCAAGTATATTTCCCATTTGCTGGGAATGTGCAATGTATCTTTTAGTAAGTTGAATGAAAAATACATAACAAACATAAGCCACGCAGTTGAGTTCGCCATTTTCCCCAATTGTATGGGGGGGGGGGGGAGATACTGCCATTTAAATTTCATAATACAGCTTTAACATACCTCACATTGAAATACCTCTCAGAAATATCCCTATTTATGTTTCTGAAAATAAACAGACAACGAAATCTTTCAAAGTTGCAATTCTTTTAATTCCATGACAAGTCCCCACTTTTCCTCTAAATCAATAACGCACGCACGTCATGTCTAAAAGATAAAAAGCAAGATTTGCAGCTCAAGTCTCTCATAAAATGAAATATTCATTTAGTGAGCATTTAAATTAAAAGTACATTTCAATTAACTTACGAAGAAATCAAAATTTAATCCTTCAACTTTTTATTTAGTTCGGAATGATTCGTATTTTCTGAGGGGGGGGGGGAGTTCGCAATCGCGTAAAAGGAGGAAATTGTGAAGTATTATATAACAAAAAATAATATCTGTAACTTCAAATGTTGATGCAGAAAAAAGTGGAGATCGATTTGAAAGTAATATTCCAGAAGTAAAATTTTTTTTGAAAGAAAACTCTTTTCTTAAAACTACCTTTTAGCAAAATTTAAAAATTTTGTGCAAACATGCTATGGTACTCACTTTTAGCTGTTTGCATTTGTTACTAATAAAAAATTGATAGTTGAATATATTTCCTTAAGTGGTTTATCCTCCCCCTTCAGGGCCTTTAGTTTAAACTTATATTGCGCATCCTAGTACAGCAGTTTATGTAGAGTCACTTCGAAAAAACACTTTTAATTATTCGGCTATAAAACTAGCTTTTCCTATAGGTAGTTATAAAATGGAATGGTCTGATCGTTATAACGAGCATTGACTACATGCATTTTTAAAAGTCTCTTTTTTTCTAACTCAGTCTTTCTGGGGAAAAATGATCATCAACGAGATATTCATTATTCTCCCCTAAGATGTCAAGATGTTTCAAAATGAACCAAAGTGTAAAGTTAGAATTCAGTTCAATATTTTGTTAGAAAAACTACATTTAATTAAAGATAAGATTTTTTTGAGGTATAATAAAATCAGATTCTAAAATGTGTTAGACATTTCACTCTATACGTGCCAATTCAGGCAGTTGAACATAGTAACAATCCACACGCAAATCATGAAATTACATTTAAAGCCTCCTGATCTATGGATTGCAAACGGAGACATTGTAAATGCTCAAATAGTTTACCAGTGAATGATAGCCTTACAGAGGGATTCAGTTCAACTGCACGGAAGATAGTTTATTCCATTTGAGAACTCTTGATGAAGTTAAATTTTAGCGGTTGTTAACTGCAAAGTTTGTTTCCTACTGTGTTCGTCAAAGCACGACTTCATGATTTTTCTCTGACCATTCCATTAATCACTTTTGCAAATTTTTAAATAGCATAATAATACAGGGTGTCCAGTCCATTCCAATCGTGACCCAGTAGCTAATTTCCAAACCGTCAGAGATAATCATATAGTTTCATTTTGAAAAAAAAAAAAAAAAAAAAGAATGACAGAGGAAATTTGGATCTATGATATTTTTTTCAAAAGATTAAATTTTGAAGAAGTTTCAAAATTTAACTTTTTATACAGCTCCCAGTTGTAGCAATCATTTTCAGTAAAACATTCTTGATTCTCTAACGCATAAAACAAAAAGAAATCAAACTTCTACGACAAAAATTGACAGATTATAACGTTTCGAAAAATCACGATTCTGAAGGATTTTATAACATCATCGAGAGATCGCTTAAGGGTCCGTATACGAATTGAGAAAGTGTGTTGACTGGTGTAAATTTATTTCGATTCTTTACATCAGGGGGGCAATATTAAGCTGCCAAAACAATTCTTATAATGAACGCCATCTCTCGAGAAGAGTGGAAACTAATCCGCTGGTGCTTCTCAACCATTATTATTAGTCAACCCACAAAGTTCATGCGGTTTTTATTTATTGTTTACTTCTCTGGATTATATTGAGTAAACAGAATGAAGTGGTGGGTGTATCTTTGTATACAAATTAAAGCTTATTTAATGCAGTATTATTTAGAGCATTTGATTAGTTTGATTACTTTGAATTTAAGTGAAAAATCTGTAGTTGAGTATGGCCGTGTCAAACGCAATAATTCGTGCTTGTTTACTTTATGATGTCAAACTTGGTACCAAAGCTGCAGAAGCTTGTCGTAAGATATGCACTGCTTTTGGGGAAGGTACTGTAGCTGAACGGACGGGTCAGAAGTGGTTCAAGAAATTTGCCTCGGGGGATGAAAATCTGGAAGATGAACCTCGCTCCGGGAGACCATCAACGGTCAACAACGACGAGATTAAACTGGCAATCGAGCAGGATTCAAGTCAGACATGTCAAGCACTTGCCTTAAGATTCAATGTGAGTGATGAAACTATTCGTAAACATTTGCACCAGCTTGGGAAACGATGGAAGCTAAGCAAATGGGTACCACATGAATTGAGTGAAACGAACACACACAGCAAGAATCACTCAAGAAACTCTGGCACGATTACAGTGGGAAGTTCTACCCCACCCTCCGTACTCACCAGACCTAGCCCCAAGTGACTACCACCTGTTTTTGGCAATGGACAACCATATCCGCAATCGGCGGTTTCAAAATAGAGAGGATTTGGAAAACGAGGTGAAAAACTTTTTTAACTCTCAAAACCCAACTTTTTATAAAAACGGGAAATATGGTCTTCTGTCTAGGTGGGAAAAGGTAATACTTGCTGATGGTGATTATTTTTCTGAATAAATTTAATTTAAACCCATTTTTTTTTGTGTTTTATTTATTAACATTCAAAACCGCACGAACTTTGTTGGTTGCCTGGTATTTTAAAACTATAATAATGGCAACTCCATACATATAGGGTAATGTTGTATAGCCTAAAGTCCTCCTGATTAAGTGGACAGTTCAACACAAAAAGAATTTTTCAATTCGAAATAGTAGCTCCTGGGGCTAACTCGTTCAAACAAATGCTTTAGCTTTATATTATTAGTATAGATTAACATTGTGAAATAAGTACAAAAACTTCAACACATCAGCACAAAGGGAAAGAAAAAAAATCTAAGCGTGTTTTGACACACTTGTCAAAAGCAAAAACTTGAGAACTTCATGGAAAAAATAACAGCTTAATATGTGGAAGACGTGGAATATTGGAACTGCTTCTGAAACTTTTTTCAGGTAAAAGTAAAATCAGTTACAAAACATGTGAAGCTTTTGATATTAAATCTACGAAAACATATATTCAGGACGATTTCAAAAAAGAGTTCTACATAGAATTGTAATAAAAACTGATAAAACAAAAAAAGTTTACATTGAAGGGGAAAAAAAAGAAAATGAGAACTTATTTAAATCTATGTAACTCTCAAACTCATCAGAAAATCAAAATGTAGAAAAATAGAGTAGTAAAGGCAAAAGTTTAATTCTTTGGTGAAGAAGGCTCTTGATTTATTTTCTTCGTCTGAAAGAATTTCCTCATTTTTTTCTTCAGAACTTTTTCTTTTTCGTGGTCAATAGTAAAACTTTCTTCTTTGTGGAAAGAGAAGTTAAAAGAAATAAGCAAGACAAGTTGTGTGTGTGTGAGTGTTTTCAACTACTACTTGAAAGCAAAAGGTAATTGAATGTGTTTTCAGCTCACTCTCATTGTTCCAAATAAAAATAATAATAATAATACGATATTTATAGGGGAAACGGTATAGTTATTGGCCGATTCAACTGTGATATTAAAAACAAGCAACCTTTTGGTTAAAAGATGGTTGAAAATATGTAAAGGTAGCATGTTTAATACGCGTTTTATATTAACGAGTTTGCGCTAAGTGATTTAAGTTCTTTTGTGACTTGTGATTTCTTGGAGCCCTAACAAAAACAGGTCGTTTTCTTAAGAAAACGTTAAGACTAGATTTTTTTAATGAGGATGTATTCACAGCTTTTAAAATCTTATGAGATGTATAGCTGTGATGCCTAATAAGTGAATTTGAGGTGTAATATAATAATATATTCTTAACAATTAAAATTTTGCTGTGGAAAATAGCTGTCACAATATTTTCAGAAAATTATAGTAATTGAAGTATGATGCGAATGCTACTTGATAACTCTAAATGTTTAGCAACAGAAAAACCAGATGAAGAGTTCAATGTATGAAATAAACGCAGGTCTATAAAAGTCTTTCAAAAAATTTTGAAGGCGAAATGACGAACAAGATAAAAAACACCGAAATATCAGAAGGGAATTTTAAATAATGTATGACCCTTATAAAAAGTTTTGTGCTTTTTTTCAGAATGATCTTTCTCAAAACAAAATAAATGCAAATCATACCAGTGAAGATAGAGTGACAGCAGCAACAATTGGTATAGCTCTTCTGAAAACTCCTCTAAATTTGTGTATGCCATCTACTTCAAACGAAACCACTCATTGCAGCAAATTTGTCGATAATTGCCAGCAAAATGTGTCAAAATATAAAAGAAAATTTATAAGTAGGATAGACAAAACACCATTCTTCATAATTTCTAAGAGTTTTAGAGCAGCTATTAAAAAAAAGAACAAGAAAAATCAGCAAAAAGAGTGTGAAAGAAAAAAAAAAAAAAACGGAATGGACAAGCAGCCATACGGAAAGAAAATGCTTTAACGAAGACAAAAACAAGTAAGGAGAAGTCAAAAATAGAAAAGAAAAAGATGGAGAAGTATATTCAATGCTTAATGTTATAATATACTTAATTTAGGGAAACTATATTAAATTAAGAGCAGAATACCTTCATATAATGGTATAATGCTCATAGAATGGCGTAATGTTATAATATATCGGTACAGTGTATAATATATTCATATAATGGTATTCTATACTCATGTAATGGTATACTATATTCATGTAAAGGTATAATATATTCATAAATATGAATAATCCAGTATAACATTGAATTTTTTACATGGCTAATAACTGTATGATTTCATGGCCAATAACTATAATAAGGTGGCCAATTACTATCATTTTGCCATTTTTGTTTTCGATTTGACTTTTGTCCAATAATATATTTGAAAAAGTGTTTGCAGACAGTATGAGTAGTAAAATACATTAATATAGTATCACGTGAAGTATTTTATATTTATGCAGAAATATTTCATTTATTTTTACTTCAAGCATACAAACACGATGTCGCTTAGGTGACCAATAACTATACCGTTTCCCCTATGTGTGTGTGTATAAGATAGAATATTAAAATTTCACAAATTGACTAGCGCTTATTTTGCAGATAAACATTAATTGCATTTCATATTTTCTGAAAACTTTTTTAATTGCTCTCATTCGGTTAAATTTTATTATTCCAATTTACACATTTACAACTCCTGGACAGCTAGTTTATTCTATATATATATATATATATATATATATATATATATATATATATATGTATATATATATATATATGTATATATATATATATATATATATATATATATATATATATATATGTATATATATATATATATATATATATATATATATATATATTATATATATATATATATATATATTATATATATATATATATATATATATATATATATATATATATATATATATATATACAGGGTGTTCAGAAAAAGACTGACTGTTTTCAAAAATTCATAACAGGAGAACGGTAAATGATAAAAAACAAATTCTTACAGAATATTCATGTGGTTGGACAGGAATTTTTTCTCCCAGAATTCCAAGTTTTATTTAAAAAAAATTTCAACAGATGGCGCTGCAGATAATAAGCCCCATAGATGTGCTTCGGTGTACTTGTGAAGGACATAACTCAATCTTGCCCTCCGCACTTCGACCCTTTTTTGTCGAGTCGTCAGGACATTGGAATAGCGAACGAAAGGTTACAGGATCGAAGCCCACGATCAGCATTCATTTTGTATACCAGGTAAGTTTAAAAGTCAAAGAAAAAAAATGTCATTTCACATCACAATTTTTCGGAGTTTTTAATTATTACAATTACTTTACGATATTTTTTTACTGTCTGTGTCTACTTGCAATCGCATCTCAGTTAACAGACTGTTTTAAAAAATTTATGAGAGAAAATCGCTTACAGTTAAAAAAAGAGAAAATATCAGAAACCACCATATGCAAATCATTAAAATGCGGGTCGGCAGATGTAGTTGAAATTTCCAGCATTGAAACCACCAGGATCGGAAGGATAGAGTAGAAAATGGCGTATTCCTAGGATCAAAGAATTTTTCTTGTATTGGAGTACCACCGATTGGGGGAAAGCATTATAGCAACAAGAAGAAACTTTCAGAGCAAATTTCAGGTTAAGAATGCTCCGCATCCAAATACAATAAGAAAATTGTACGAGAAGTTTAAACGAACCGGTAGTGTTGTTGATGAGAAAATAGGAAATGTTGGACGACATCGCTCAGCTGCCACTGGAGCAAATGCAAACGTCATTCAGAATGCTATTGACCGCTCGCCTAGAAAATCAGTTAGAAAAACTGCAGCCGCATGTCAATTGAACAAAACATCTGTGCACACCATAATGCGAAAGTCTTTGGCTATGTTCCCGTACAAAATTCAAACACAGCAACCGCTTCAAGCTGCATCCATAGAGAAAAGGTTCAATTTTGCAAATGAAATTCTGCAACTGGTTGATAGTGGTAGTGTTGACTTTGATTCAATATGGTTTTCAGACGAAGCTCACTTTCATCTTGACGGATTCGTTAACAAACAAAACTTGCGTATTTGGGGAACGGAAAATCCACACGTGTGTATTTCACAATCTTTACTAAATCTTTACTAAATCTGTATGGGCGGCTGTTTCCAGCAAAGGTGTGATTGGACCCTTTTTCATTCGCGATACGGTGACTTCAAGACGGTACATTGAATTGTTGCACGAGTTTGTGGCTGTTGAAAATGCTTTGATTCCATATGGGACATCTTGGTTCATGCAGGATGGTGCAAGACCGCATCGGACACCTGATGTTTTCAAATTTTTAGAGGAGTACTTTCATGATCGTGTGATAGCTTTGGACTATCCATACTATACAGGGAAGGGAATTGAATGGCCACCGTATTCACCAGACTTAAATCCTTGCGATTTCTTCCTTTGGGGACATTTGAAAGATGCCGCATATCGGAAAAATCCTCGAACATTGGATGAACTTCAAAAAATAATAAGTGACGAAAGTGCAGCCATTTCATTAGCAACATTACAGAAATGTCTGCAAATTTTGTCCTCCGGTTGCGACATGTGGTTGCAGCAGATGGTAAACATTTTGAAAATATTGTTTTGTAATTTTGTTCAATAACTGACAGATCACTAAGTGCTTTTTCGTTTTATTATTATTATTTTTTTAAATTTTATTATTATTTTTTTTTAACCATGAGTGATTTCCTCTCATGAATCTTTGAAAACCGTTTGTTGACTGAGATGTGATTGCAGCTAGTGGCAGACCGTGAGAAAATACTGTAAAGTAATTGTAAGCATTAAAAATTCTGAAAAATTGTGATGTGAAATGCCATTTTTCATCTTTGACTTCTGAACTTACCTAGTGTACAAAATGAATGCTGATCGTGGGCTTCGATCCTGGAATCTTTGGTTTACTAGTCCAGTACCCCGACCGCTCAACTAAAACAGCCCGAAGTGCAGACGGCTAAATTGAACTATCTGCTTTGAAAGTACACCGCGTATCTATGGGGCTTACTATCCGCAGCGCCATCTATTGAATTTTTTTAAACTAAAACTTGGAATTCTGGGGAAAAAAATTCCTGGCCAATCGCATGAATATTCTGCAAGAATTTTTTTTTTATCATTTACCGTTCTCCTGTTATGAATTTTTGAAAACAGTCAGTCTTTTTCTGGACACCCTGTATATATATATATATATTTAGTGTTACGAAATATGGACCTCAAATACCATACGAATTGAGAATAAAAAGATGCCTTAGTTATTAGATAATGTCGCTACAAAACTAAAAATTTCGCCATATTCTTAAAACCGCCTTAAATGCGATTTTATTTTATTTTTTTATCAACAGTGGAAAGTAATCCTAAAAATGGCAAACTCATTTTCTTCTTCAGTTTCTTAAAACCCGCTTACCTTTATGTTTAAAACTATTTTCAGTTAAATTATAGCTAACTATTTTCTGGAGTAAGACAAAGCAACTAGTTTTAAGCAAGATAAAAATATTGTTTTTATTCGCTTTCCAAAAGAGAAATCTTAGTTTCGAAGGGTTTATTTCTTCTGTCTGGTTTCCTATTTTTGCATTTGTAGTGAAAAGTCTAATTAATCATTGAACTTTTAATGCATTTTATTAAACCCAGTTGAGTTAAGACTTTATTATAAAAAATGATTGGAGATTATCTGTAATAATATTATTCAATTCTTTTTGATGCGTTCATAAAACATGAGGTTATGGATTTTTTTAGTGCACAGAAAAATGTGTAGATCGAAGAAAAAAAATAAAACCTTGGAAATTTTTTCACAAAATAACAAATCGTCAGATATGTGAATAAATCGATAGGAATCTTTTTTTACAGTGAGGATGGATTTTGACACATCTTAGCTTTACATCATAAATTTGATGAATAAAATGTTTTATTTTTAAACGCAGCCGTGGTGTTGGAAAAAAATGCTGAAATTACAATGTCTATTTTCAGACAAAAAAAAAAAAAAAAAAAAAAAAAAAAAAAGAAAGAAAGAAAAAAAAAGCTCCTTTCAGCTATTTTTGTAGGAGGCATGATTAAGAGAATTACACCTTAATTAAAATCTAACCTGGAATTTAATGATAATTAATTAAGATTAAAAAAAATCTAGCACTGAAAGTGTTCACCCGCCCATAAAGCTTTATAACCTCATGGAAGAGTAAATCCTTTTATTGATGAATAGTCGCTAAAAGTTTGGGAAAATGGAATTTTTCCTACAAAAAATAATTTAAAAACTCGTCCTAGACATTAATAAAAAGATATAACTGAAAAGACTATTATACTTGGAAAAAATCAAGAATAAAAATGTATTACAATGCTCGAAAAAGAACGCAAAAATAATGTTTTAAATTTTTTCCTTTAAAAATTAAAATTAATGATGTTTTTTGCTAGAACACAAACTGATCAGCTGTAAAAAACTAAAAGAATGGAATACTTTTCGGTGTGAAATTATCCGATTTAAGATTTTATTTTATTTGGAGAACATTTATTTAATCATTTTTTATTGTCCTTATCAAAGAAGTGTTTTAGAAGTTAAATGATGGTTAAATTGAATGAAAGAGCAAAAGTGAAGGCTTAAAATGTGAAAAAAATGTTTTTCATTTATATTGTTAATCAACTTTTAAAGACGCATTAAATGATTTGCTCCGGATCTTAAAATAGAGAGAGAGAGTTGCTTAATTGTTTTAAAGAAGTTTTAAATGACTTGCTTCGGGTGTCAAGTTGTTTAAATGTGTCTAAAAAACCATATAACCGAATCTCTAACTTAAAACGTCATTTAAAACGATAGGATAACTTATAATATCTCTCTCTCTCCCCTCTATAGTTATGCGAATGAACATTTTGAATCTCGATAGCAGTTTTTTTCGTAATACTGAAAAAGAAGAAATATATATTTGTTTCATACAGAATAAAATGGCAGAAGATATAAATATAATGATCCGAAAATTTAACTACGTTTCAAATCAGCTGAATTGTATTGACCAGACAATTTGACTTAAAATGATTTCAATTTTGTTTAGTCGTTTATTCGTTTCTAAGCCTCTGGCAATTCAATTAGAAGACCATATAAGTTTAAGAAATTAAACAAAGCTATGCCCATAAATAATGAAAGCAAAATTTTTAAAAGCAAATTTCAAAATTTTTTCTTTCAGTTATATTTTTGTTTAGGTGTTACTACATAAACTCCATTTTCAACATTGAAAATCTAAAACGCTTTTTTTAAATAAAATGATGCCTTTAACAAATATTTCCGCTTTTTTAAATCGTGTTACGGTTATCAGTGATAAAATTCCAAATGTCGTCAACCGATTCATTTCTGATACATAAAATGTTTTTCATTGAAAAGTTTTGAGTAGTGAATGTTCGAGTATATACTGGTTTATCGATGAGCTCTCCTATTAAAGTTCTCTGATTCATTTTTTCTTAAGCACTTTTAATAATTTAACTTATTATTCCTGAGTTTTGCTAAATAAAGGATTCAAATAATGTGGATTGACTTAACGTAAGTTACTTAAAAACGAGGAACAAATGAAAGGTATTTACGCAGTTTTGGCAGTCCGTTGTTTTTCAACAGTTTACAATTCGTTTAGATAAAAAGCGAATTTTTCTCTACAAAACTTTTGAAAAGTAAAAATAAGAATAAATAAATAAATAAATAAATAAATTCGAAAATACATTTTAATTACCTTTTCTTTGCAAATGAACATGTCTGATTCACAATACCGAGAGTTGTGAGTTTTAAAAGTTTAAATTAAAACAAATCATTAAAAAATTGGAACCTGCAGAAAAATGTTTTATTGAAAGTAAAACTGAGTTCATTAAAATAGAAACCTCCGAATCTGAAAAATGAAGTAATGGAAAATAATTACTATGCTGTAATAATACATTCTTGTTAAGTTTTATTCAAAAATACATGAATAAGGAGTTAGTATACAGTAAAGAACCTCATTACGTTTTCATCTAAACAGAAAGTCAATGCTCAAAATGAAAATTGCATTTGCTTAAACGTAAAGTGAACATTTTTCATTTTGCGTAACTAA
>JAXGGA010008811.1:0-54748 GCA_038373865.1 Uloborus plumipes
CCTGTATTTTACTAGTGGTGGCCTCTTTTCACTATGCAAACAATAACATTAATAATGGGCTTGTTGTGAGGAAATATTCTACTTATATTTCCGTTGATATTTTAGAAAATAATTTCTGACCGTTTGCTCTAAATTTTTAACCACCATTCGAATTCCCGAATGAGGACTATCGGTTGTTTTGGAGGGTTCCAAAACATATTTTTCGATCTGTAACATTGGACATATAACAGAGTGCCACTTACGACCCGTGGTTCATGGGTTGGGCAGCTCAGACTAAGAACACTGTTGATCAAGTCATCTTTAACACTAGATTGGCCAAGCAGTTATCTCGACTGCTTTTTAATTTCAGTTAGGGTTCAAAAATAATGTATGTAGTGACACAATTTCTCAGATTTTTGTGACTTTTTATACAACATATGAATGTATTTTTTAATAATTGTAGTTACCTTTCCTCTCCTCCTTCATTTCTGAGATATTTATGTGCAATTTCTATGTTAGTTAAAATGACTTGCTTGAGCAATTTAGTGTTAAAACAAACAGAAATACAAAACGAAAAAAAAAGGAAAGAAAGAAACAAAGGACTGTGATCTACTGATGGAGAATCATTTAAAAGATTATTTTCTTCTAAAAAATAATTCTTTATAACTAAATAGCAAGACTAATTCAAATTATTAAAATTCAGAGAACACGAATGCAAAAAATCACATTACTAAACAGAGATAAATTGAAATCGATTAGCAGTAGAGATTTTTTTCTTTCCCCTGCCAATATTTTTTTTTCCTTAAAACAAATTTAAAATAAAAAAATAATAATTAAGAAACTTTACATTTAAAATCAACTTGCTGTTAAAGTACGAAACGTTTTGCTCTTTCAGTTAAAAAAAAAATGGAAATTCCCTACAATCTCATAAAATATAGTTTACCATTTTAAACGTTTTATCTAGAAAAAAAAAATTACTATAAGCATATTTACATTATTTTTTTTTCATTTCTTTGTTCTGCAGAGAAAATAACCATCTTTCAAACAAAGGGTAAAGGAAAGAAATAAACAAAGCCGGCCGGATAATAATATTTAACACCAGCAGGGATAAAGGAGTAAATGCTACGAAAATCTGTTAGCACCAGCCTCCACTGCCTTTGAAAACGGTTTCTCTAGTAGCTCGTGAGCACTGTATTTCGGGAAACAGGGGTTGGGAAGATGAAAAAAGTCTATTTTTATGCTTCACGTATACACACTTAACTTGATATTCAGCGTGTTTAAGAGACGCGACATTTTCATTTGCGATCGTCAGTCGTGATGACATAAAATTCTCGCGTTTTTTTGAAAATATCAGTCGTCTGAGCTGTTTCATTTCTTTAACTTCAACTCTCAATATTATTTATTCAATGGGATATTTATTGCTGTTTGTGTTATGTGGAATGTCTCTCCCATGTAAGTACTTTTCTTCATTGCTTAACTTTTAGTCATTCTTTATTATTTAAGTATTTGTTATCATACTATTACTTCTACCGATATTATTTTTATTCTAATATTGGATGTACATCAAGGGGAGGTACCCCCAGAAACCCTTTATTCCTATCCAATTTACCAATCTCGACACATCTTATTTATTGACAAATTTTTGCTCAATCCATTTGTACGGATGTCGCATTTTTACGCATATATTTTCACTTTATTCTCAGAATTTAAAATTTTGGCTTTTAAAAACTTTTGGCTTTTAAACTGTGATATTAAAATGTAAATAAAAAATAACAAAATGTATCATTTTTTGAAGTTTCAACTTTCTAAAAAGTTTTATATTAAAAAAATAGTGTTTTGTGTGCTCGCGTATTGTGGGCATGACCGTACGCTGCAAAAAAATGAGCTGTTGTTTTTACAGAGTATAATACAAGCAGCCGAGGTTCCAATTTAAAATTGTAAAATGCGCAGCAATAAAGTGTAAAACCAGCAATTTTACTGTTTCTCACTGTAAAATTAGAGATTTCACAGTTTATTGCCTTAAAATTTATCAGCATTATACTGTCAAATCAGCAGTATAATACTAGCAACAGAGGTTCCAGTTTAAAACTGTAAAATGCACGGTAATAAGCTGTAAAATTAGCAATTTTACAGTTTAGTACTGTAAAATGAGCAATTTGGCAGTTCGTTACTGTAAAATTAGCAGTTTTTACCTTTAATACTATAAAATTAGTAGTATTATACTGTAAAAACAACCTTTATTTTTTACAGTGTATGGTCACAGGGTATGTTATGGTGTTTGAGTTTGTTATTTTTTTTCATGAAGATAGGACTCTATGTACTCTTCGGATCAAACTACAGTACTTACTCTCTCACTAATCCGGACACCGTTAAATCGGACTTCACTAAATCCGAACAACCATTTTGACGTATTAAATAAGAGACGAATTAGAGTAATTATATAATTTTGCCCTCTGTATTCTGTACGTACTTATGTGATGCATTTTTGTAATTTCCTCCTCTGCACTTTTCTATTTCATTCTCTTGAATCCGAAATACAATTTTTACTTTGTTCAGCAGTTTGTGTATGTTCCAAGGCGATATTTAAGGGGTAAGCTTTTTAGGTTCAAACCCCCTCCGAAAATTTTAGAAATAGAAGCTTTTCATGAAAAAAATATCATCACTCTTTTACCTTTTATCGATTTATTTAGTTTTCAATTTCACTTGAAAAATTAAATGCGAACTTTCCTTTCTTTCAAACTGTTAACTCGTAATGCAATCTGAAACATAAAAATTCTGTGAATTTGAGAGTGCCTAACGGCATATTTAACATATTACTCAAAAACTATGAATTTTAGAATTACTTCAAATACGATTTTTGAGCTTATTCATCTATACTTTGCTGTTAAAAAGGCGTTGAAAAATTAACAGGGGTGAAGTTATGATTTTTTTTCTTATTTATTAGATACTTCTTTTTCTTTTTTTTAATTTGCTCCTACCAATGTCCTTAAGCAGCATTCCCTCATGTAAATAACCTATTGTTACGAAAATCAATACAATATACCAGTGAAATCAAATTGTATTGATCAAAAACATTTCACAAGAAAAGTGTTTGGTAAAGCCCTCCCTGAAACAAAAGTCTGGTTAGGCCCTTGTACCTTCGCTCAAGTTATGGGTGATTTGTTCAATCCGGGCTTCCATTTATCCGAATCCCCCATTAATCCGTATTAATGAGGTGCTACTGCAGCTATTCTCAACCACTGGTCGTCAGAAATTTGACCAGTCAACGTTCAAATTTCCTTTATAAACATAAAGAAAAGCACCGTAACAGTAATAATGTTAGTATCCTGTACGACATCTTTTATGTGTTTTTTGCGATTAATTTTTATAGTTTGCTTTAATTTTTCAGCAGTGTTTATTGATTGTGCATAGCTTTTAACATAATTACTTTATTAATACATTCTTTCTTTAATAACCATTATCAATACATAATTACTCAACCAAGTAAAGTTTCATTGCAGATCTATTACTTCATTTATTACTATGTTGAAAAATAGAAAACATTAAAAATAAAAATATTTCAGCCATTTGCAAAAAAAAAAAAAAAACTTTCACGTGTCCCAGAGTAGAAGGTTCTTTCTTTCTTTTATTTTCTTGGGACAAAAAAAAAGAAAAAAAATAGGAAAAGAAAAGAAAAGGAAAGAGGGAAAAAATAAAAAAAACATCCCAGGTCCATAAAACAAATTGATTTGTTTTTAACGGTACGCAAATTGTTTTTCTGGAAAAAAAAAGAATAGAACAGAAGAAGAGAGCAGAAAACACGTATCACTGGTCCACGAATTTTTTCCAGAAGCTCTTGCCGGTGCGCGGCTCAAAAAAGGCTGAGAAACGCTGTTTTACTGCATTGCGATTAGTACATATTAGTAAAGCGTCTTAAATCATTCTTGCATTGTAAAACGTAGAAAATGAGTAAATCTCGAATCCCTCAATTGAGTACTACTGCATCAAATCTGTTCAGTACATTTAAACGTCCAACTTCTTTGACAGCTTTAATAATTTGATTGATTTTAAGAATGGAATTGGTTGTCATTAAAAAACGGTGAATGAAAAATAAAATTAAATTAAAAACCGGTCATTTTGCTCTGTCTTTCTGTGATTTCTCTTTCATTGATGCTTTATTTGTGACAGGTAAAAATAATCTAAAAGAGATATAACTAGCTTATAACGTATTCTACAGTACCTATTCACTTTATCTAATCTTAAAAGTTTTATTCGTGTATTATAAAGCATTGCAGTTTAAAGTAAAAAGTATCTTTTTCTCAAAAAATTTTTCAGTTAAGAACTTGAAAGGGAAATCTTCATTCATGAATTACCCCGTTTTAAAGACGCATTTCAAATTATTTCCTTTTTTTATCTTAGACGTTATTGAAAAAAAATAAAGTTCATCATTATTTTCTAAACTCATTACTTAAAAAAAAATTCAGCGATTACTAAAAAAAACCATACATTAATAATAAAAAGCTTAATAATTGATTCATTCATATACATTTATGGTGCTCTATCCGATTTCAGAAGAGCAAAAAGCAGACATATTAGAGCTTAAGATTTGAAAAGGGAAAGAAGCAGCTGGTTTTCTCTCATCCGGTTACTGGGACAAAATTTTTTAAAAGCACATTGTTTGTTCTGAACCTTCCAATCGATTAACAATCACTGCTATTGGGAAAAGCATTGACCAATGAGTTTCCGTACCAAAACAAGAACAAGAGAAGCAATAACTTCCACTATTTACGAAAGATCATTGGGAATAATTGATGAAGTAAAAATGAGATTTTATAGAACTTTAGAAAACAGACAGGTTACGGAAAAGAGCAGTTGCTCGCATTGACCATAGGATGCGCAAAGAATTATTACGAATGATTCAACATTGTCGTGTCTTCGAAATCATGCTTCGGGTGATTGTCAATAAATCTAATGATGAGAATTCCCCAGGTCCCATCACGCTGAAGTCTCAAAGATTCAGTAATCAGTGGTGCTCCGTCACCAATAGCAATTTTCAGCTTATTATACTTGAATAGCTGACAGGTGCTAAACACTCGCACTTGACAGAAAGAATACAAAACCCGATTTTTTAAAGTAATTTTTTGAATGACAGCAAAAATGTAAGGTTTTTTTTTCTGATAGCGGCGAACTAATCTTTAAAATGATGTCTTACTATCGAAGCTTGATGATGTATTCCTAAAATTATGACATACCTACAAAAAAAGAAAGAAAAAACTTTGAGAAATAGTATACATGATGATAGAAAGTTGAACTATGGTAGATGGATAAGAAAGACAATTCATTCTTTCATAATATCCTTGTTCAGCCTCCAATATCCGCTATGCGCATTCGCTAGAATAATTTAGGAAAAAGGAAAAACGTTATTACTTTAAGTTTTCTTATTTTGAAATTTAGGCTCCAATTTCGGTTTCATGCTGTTTTAATGTAATGAAATAGCTTTGACATATTTTCACTTAGTAATTTAGTCATTTATTTTCACGTAGTAATTTAGTCATTTATTTTCACGAAGTATGTTTAGATGCGTCGTTTTCATTGTAGCGGATTTTGAGTTTTTTGATCCCAGAGTCGATAATAAATACGCCGCAGTGTTAGTACAAGAGATGGAGTCAGTCATTCTAACACAGTAAATGAAGGTCTGTAAAAAACATCTTCAAAGAGAATCAAGACTGTGAATTTTTAATTTCAAAAGACGGATGTGTGCTTCAAGCTACTTTTTTTTTTCAAATCAACTTTTGCCAAAACTTGCTTGCAATTTGTTTTAAAGTAACTTTGAATCAGTGGTTGGAAAAACTACGTTTCTTTTGTAGCGAACTACAACTACAACTACTTTGTTATAAATGTAGTTATCTATAACTACAACTACTTTTTTTAAAATGTAGCGACTACAAACTACTTCTGAAATGTAGTCGCTACTTCGCTACTTTTTAAAAAAATAAATAAATAAAAAGAGTACACCGTTTGAGGATTGGCCGAAAATATTCGAAATGTGGTTTACATTAATAAATTAACTCATTTGAATATGGAATAGAACTAGGAATTGGGTCATTCCATGTCAAGTGTCCTAAATTTGGAGAAAATCCCCACTCGACCCCCTCCGATTTTGATGAAAATTTTTTTGGATGTACATATAAGACTTGCATGAAACCATACTAAATTATAGCTCTATAAGCCTAATGGTTTAGCCAATAAAAATTATTGAAAAAAGGCCTCTTTTTCGTGTCTTGAAAAAAATGACCAAATCGTCAAGTTAGTGCTTTTATTGCTCGCGACCTAAGACGATTATCAGGCTCAAATTTGGCGATTCTGATCACTGTTTAGGATAGAATAGCCTACTTGTATAACAAAAGCTCCATACACTGTAGATTTTTTGCAATTTGCTGCCAAAGTTGGTAAAAAATCGTATTTTGATAAATTTTGATCACACGTTATCAGCTTGTATCTGCTGAGAAAATGATTTTCTGAAGCTAATTCTTTCCTCGTTTGTAGCCTGATAGTTCGTCCGAAAGGTGTGCAAGTGGCATCTCGATAGCTCAAATAATTACTGAATTGTGCGAGTTGAAATTCCAGTTAAATTTCTTTTTTCTCAATTTTGTCTCAATTTCAAAGGGCAATATCTCAAAAGGGTCATCTTGGATTTCAATTTTCTTTACATCTTTGGAAAGAACACACTTTTCTTAACTAGAAAACGTTATTTTTATTTTTGAGACAAACCAGTTTCAAGGGATATTGCAGGTCAAAAATCTGTACGTCATTCAGCGTGAAATCAAAGAAAAAAAGACATAGACCTCAAAAGTTGATGTAAATTTGTTCTATCAAAATTTACAGGAGCTATTGTACTTATGTTCTGATAAAAAACACATTTTTTAGATGTTTTTGAACTTTAGTTTTTGCGAGCGCATCCGTAAAAACACAAGAAATGGCAAAAAATAAAGTTTCGTTTTTAACAAAAATAATTATCTTCTTATCGCTGCTATAAGAGCTTGAGTCTTTCCTATGTGTTATTTTTAAGCTCTTGAAACAGAATTTCGGATGAAATGTCACTTGGCACGGTGTCATTAACATTCTAAATTCATAAAAAGCATCGTTTCCTTTTTCAAAAAAAAAAAAAAAATAAATAAAAATAATAATAATAATAATAATAATGTAACGAGTCCGTAGCACCTTCAACTTTCTTCAAATGAGCATTCCAATCTTGAGGAAGTAACTATAAATTTATTTACAAGTATGTACACTATTTACAATAAGAGCAGAAAACAATTGCTAAACATCAGCAATTAGGCAGCAAACAGTACACTGTACTCTCATAGTAATACAGCACCACGTATCTAACGTGAACAGTAATTAAGCAATTACAGAAGCAAAACAACCATCCGCTCAAAGCGAATGAAAACGAGTCACTAGATCAAATCTGAAAACAACTGACTGACTTGTGTTCAAGGCCAGCTATTTATACACGGAAAGAAATTACGACAATATTCGAGAAAAACCTGGAATATTTTGTTTCATTCATTACTTTGAACAATCCATTCACAAATTCTAGCGATAAGAAAAAAAACCACGCGAAAATGTCTTCACGCTTATTAAAGTTAGGGCAAGTGTAAAAACTGCAAAGTGTTTCAGGGCCGGTATACAGATGATAAAAGTGATATCTTCAGATACATTTGCAACATGTCGCCAGATAAAACCAAAACTAATGAAAATAAAGCAAGGCAGGAAAAACAACAACTATTTACAAGATTTGTAACATTGCCCCCTTCCCAAGGACTGCACGTCCCGGGCAGTACAATCCCCAGAAAGGAAGCAAGGGAAAACTTACAGATACACACATTACATGATGACCAATCATAAACATGATAAACAATAACAATGAGAACATGAAAGAAACACTAACATTGATAAAGTCATATTACAGACAATTAAAGGCAAAAGTTATTTACAAAATTTACAAACAAATTACCATGGTAGCTTTAGATTTATTTTACGAACTATGGCCATAGTATGGGGCTAGCCGATCATAATGTACAACCCTAGGTTTTGAATGTGATGACTTCTGGATCCTCACTACGACGTCGTTCAGCCGGTGAAGGACTGTGTAGGGTCCATCCCAATGCGAATGCAATTTGGGTGACAGACCTTTACGTCGGATGGGATTCCATAGCCACACCTTGTCACCTTCTTGAAAGTCATGACCAGTGGACCTTGTGTCGTATCGGGTCTTCATCTTCTCCGTCGCGATGTTGATTCGATCCCGTGCGAAGTGATGAACGTCCTCCAACCGGGCCTGGAGATCCTGGACGTATTCCTCAGGCGATGAAGGCGCATCTGGAGGGAGACCGAAGACGAGATCACAAGGTAGCCGAAGCTCTCGGCCGAAGAGCATCTGTGATGGGGAATATCCGGTGGTCTCGTGGACAGCACTGCGGTAGGCCAGCAGGAACAGAGGAAGTTTCTTGTCCCAATCCTGTTGATTTTTGGAGACCATAAGCGAGAGATTATTAAGGATTGTCCTGTTGAATCTCTCCACCATGCCGTCCGATTGTGGGTGTAGTGGTGTCGTTCGAGTTTTCTCAATTTTGAGGGTTTTACATAGGCCCTTAAACACAGCAGAGATGAAGTTTCTCCCCTGATCGGAGTGGATCTGCAAAGGTGTCCCATATCTCGAGATCCAATGCTGGACTAGAGTCTCTGCTACAGTGGTAGCTTCTTGATCCGGAATGGAATATGCTTCGGGCCATTTGGTGAAATAGTCAATGGAAACGAGAATGTATTTGTTCCCATCAGTAGTTTTCGGTAGAGGACCAAGAATGTCGATCCCGATTCGCTCGAAAGGAGCTCCTACGTTGTAAAGATGTAGCTTCCCGCGGCTTCTTCTCTTCGGTCCTTTACGGGCAGCACAGGCGTCACAAGAATGACACCACTTCTCTACGTCATCCTTCGCCTTGCTCCAGAAGAAGCGCTCTCGAACCTTGTGGAGGGTTTTCAAGATACCAAAGTGTCCTCCAGTCGGACTACTGTGCAATTCCTTTAGAACGTCGGGAATTCTTGATCTGGGAAGGAGTAACTGCCATTTAAATGCTTTGACATCGTCAGATTCCCATTTCCGATACAGGACACCATTTCGCAACTGGAGAGATTTCCATAGAGCCCAGTATCTTTTCGTTGCAGGACTGTAGAGAGAAACATCTTGCCAACTAGGTCGCCGACTGTCCTTTTCCATTAACTCTATGATAGGCTTTAGGTCTGGGTCTTCAAGCTGATCTTTTCTTACTTGGTCGTCACTCCATGGCTCAGGATCTGAAGATGATGAAATTGCAGTAACTTGACAGGCAGTAGGGATTGTCGTCCCGTACTGTTTCTCTATTCGGGAGCAATAATGGCAGTTCTCGGAACAAGGTCTTCTTGATAATGCGTCAGCATTACCGTGTGACAAACCTTTTCGGTGCTTAATCTCGATGTCATATTCCTGGAGCCGCTGTATCCACCTGGCTACCTGGCCCTCTGGATTCTTGAAATTCAACAGCCAAGTTAAAGAGGCATGATCAGTCCGGAGCAGGAATTTACGGCCGTAGAGGTAATGATGGAAATGTTCTACAGCTTTAACTATGGCGAGCAATTCCTTTCTCGTGACACAATAATTTCGCTCCGACTTGGATAAGCATTTGCTCCAGTAGGCGATGACATGTTCGTTACCGTCTATTTCTTGAGATAAAACAGCTCCAACGCTCTCGTGGCTCGCATCAGTGTCAAGTATGAAGGATTTTTCAGGCTGAGGATAAGAGAGAATAGGCGTTGATGTTAAAGCCTCCTTCAGCTGTAGAAATGCATCCTCGCATTCTTTGGACCATTCAAATTTTTGTTTGCTCTCCGTCAGCTTATGCAAAGGTCGTGCAATGTTGGAAAAACCCTTCACAAACTTCCTGTAGTACGTGCAGAGCCCCAGGAAACTTCGCAGCTGATGGACATTTTCGGGGCGGCTCCAATTCTTGACTGCAGATACCTTATCTGGATCTGTTCGTACACCTTCGGAAGAGATAATGTGACCAAGGTAGTTCACCTCACGGCGGAACAAATTACATTTGGACGGGCTTAACTTCAGGTTGGCTTCCTTAAGCTTTTGCAGCACCTTCCTAAGATTAGCCAAATGTTCCTCAAAACTGCGTCCTATGATGATGATGTCGTCCAAGTAGACAAGACAGGATTCATAAGAGAGTCCTCGTAACACTGATTCCATAAGACGCTCGAACGTGGCTGGTGCATTGCAGAGGCCGAAGGGCATCACTTTAAACTGCCACAAGCCTTGTCCGGTTGTAAACGCCGTCTTCTCTCGGTCGTCGGGGTGTATCTCCACCTGCCAGTAGCCGCTCTTTAAATCCAGGGTCGAAAACCACTTGTGTCCGGAAAGGGTGTCCAGAGTGTCATCGATCCGTGGAAGAGGGTAACTGTCCTTCTTGGTGATGTCATTCAGGCGTCGGTAATCAACACAAAATCTGGTGGAGCCGTCTTTCTTTCGGACCAAGACGATAGGGGATGCCCAAGGACTGGATGAGGGTTCGATGACGTCATTCTCCTGCATCTCTTTCAAGAGGATCTCAACCTCTTCCTTCTTGGCGAACGGTAGTCGTCTTGGATGCTGCTTGATAGGGGGATGATCTCCAGTGTCGATCCTATGCTGCGTTAAATTCGTGCGACCAACATCCTCGGATGTAGATGAAAACACCTGCTTGAAGTTGTCCACCAATTTTTCCGCAGCGTATCTTTGATCCGTCGATAATGGTGCACTCCCAATTAATTTCGAAGTCAAGGACTCGGAAGACACAGTCTCGGAGGAATCAATTCTTCTGATGATGCAGTTTACGGGAGTACAAGTTGCCAACACTTCTCCTTTCTTAATATTCCTCGGTCTTTCACTTACATTGGCGACTCTCACAGGAACTGCATTCCTTGAAAGGTCCACAAGCGTAGATGCCACTAGTACTCCTTTTGGGCTATTATTCTGGTTAGGATATTCAATGAGGCCGAATTTAAAGCTGTTGTTTTCCTTGATGGAGCCAGGTATTAGTACTTCTGATCTAGAGGGAATCAATAAATCTGTTTGGGCTATTATTTGATGAGCGGATTTTAAGTTATTTTCGGTGTTGAAAATTGCTATGTCTTCCCTCATCGAGTGCAGCTCATTATTTTTAAAGTCAATAGAAAAATCAAATTTTCTCAAAAAGTCCAGTCCGAGAATGGAGGGATCTGTAATGTCAGCGACGAATGCCGTGTGATGGTAAGTGGCGCTTCCGAACATTATTTCTAAGTTCACTTTCCCTTCAATCTCGATTTTGTCACCTGTCACAGTTTGGAGAGTAACGCAGGGCGGCGTCCATAAGATCTTGAGTCCAAATTGTCGAGCCACATCAGTCCTAATGATGGTAACATTGGCTCCTGTGTCCACAATCATTTCGCAGGAAAACCCATTCACATAAGCGTAAATGAAGAGTCCGTTGCAGCCGCCACTTCTTGGTGAAATCTGCAAAACTTTGGGAGACGTCTTCTTTTCTTGGCGAGCTTCGCAATTCCTTCGTACGTGGCCCTCACCGCCACATTTCCAGCACTTCAGTGTTTGTCTACCTTGGTCTTTGCGAGCCGCAATCTTCTTCAGGGTCCCCGACATCTCTTTGATTTGTCGCTTAATTTCCGAGAGACAAGTTGAGTTCAAATCCGGGTCACTCACTTCTACGCCTCTGATTGTATGGCGATCCTTGCGGGATGTTTGCTGTGCAGCCTCGAACTTCATTGCGTAGACCAGACCGGATTTAAGATCCTTAATGTCCGCCATCCGGAGAGCCATCTGAACTTCTGGATTTCGCACTCCATCTATGAAGTAGTTCAGGGCCAGGCTATCGCGAACACCCGAAGGACAGTCCGAGAAGGCGAGATGGGAAAGCCTCTCAACGTCTGCTGCAAACACTTGCAAAGTCTCTCCATCCCTCTGGAGTCGGGATTTCAGCTGGAGTTGGCTGAATTCTTTTTGGCATACTTCGCCAAAGCGAAGCTCCAAGGCCGATGATAAGGCTTCGAAGTCACAGAGCTTGTCCTCTGGGAAGGTCTGTAGTATTTCAGCTGCATCCCCTCTCAGCGAGGCTGCAAGGTGACAGGCTTTCGTGGAAGAGTCCCAGGAGTTTGCTTCTGCAACGATGAGGAACTGCTTCTTGTAAATATTCCACGAGGTCTTCCCGTCAAACGTGGCCAGTTTGATGGATGAACGAGAAGTTCCAGCTGCAGCTACACAGTCACTTGAGTTGTTGCAGGATGCTGATAATTTCGATTCAAGTTCTTTAATTTTCTTTTCCATATGGTTTTCTACTGTGGTGATTCGGTTCTCAACGCTGTCAACTTTTTCTTCTAGAACCTCCACTTTATTTTCTATGTTGGTAAATTTAGTTTCCACCAAACTTTTCATTGACGTTAGATCGCTCTTAATTTCTTCTTGACTTGAAGTTATGCTCGCGGTTAAATCACTCTTTAATTGTTCTTGATTTGTTGCCAGATCATTTTTTAATTGTTCTTGATTCGCAGCCATGTCATTTTTTAATTGTTCTTGATTCGCAGTCATGTCACTTTTAACAGCGTTGATCGCATCAAGGAGTTTTTGCAGTTGTTCCTCCATTGCTCGAGTAATCACCATAAAATTCCGAAGTCAAAAAGTCCTTAGGAAGAAAAGTCCGAATTCACAGGTAATTCCAAGAAAGTCCTTGAAGATGCCCCACGTTGGGCGCCAAAATTGTAACGAGTCCGTAGCACCTTCAACTTTCTTCAAATGAGCATTCCAATCTTGAGGAAGTAACTATAAATTTATTTACAAGTATGTACACTATTTACAATAAGAGCAGAAAACAATTGCTAAACATCCAGCAATTAGGTAGCAAAACAGTACACTGTACTCTCAACAGTAACTCAGCACCACGTATCTAACGTGAACAGTAATTAAGCAATTACAGAAGCAAAACAACCATCCGCTCAAAGCGAATGAAAACGAGTCACTAGATCAAATCTGAAAACAACTGACTGACTTGTGTTCAAGGCCAGCTATTTATACACGGAAAGAAATTACGACAATATTCGAGAAAAACCTGGAATATTTTGTTTCATTCATTACTTTGAACAATCCATTCACAAATTCTAGCGATAAGAAAAAAAACCACGCGAAAATGTCTTCACGCTTATTAAAGTTAGGGCAAGTGTAAAAACTGCAAAGTGTTTCAGGGCCGGTATACAGATGATAAAAGTGATATCTTCAGATACATTTGCAACATGTCGCCAGATAAAACCAAAACTAATGAAAATAAAGCAAGGCAGGAAAAACAACAACTATTTACAAGATTTGTAACAATAATAATAATTAATAAATGAGATAAATCTATATCTATAAAAATGAGTGTATGTATACTTGTTCTCTATACAAATCCACAGTTTGCGTCAGATTTTCATCAAACTTGACACAGAGGTTCCTTGATGCCCTAGAATTCTCATAGGCGGGGTTTTGAAATTTTAAAACATCTAAAAAGCTCAAATTTAAATTTTTTGTGAAAAAATGACCCTTTTATAGGAATCTAGCCTATTTATATTGTAATCGAGATAGGCCTTTTAGCATTCAAATTGATGAAATTTAAGATTTTTAAATATGAGTATTTTCCAACAATGATTACGATTAAAGTAATGAATTTTCAATTTAAGGCTCACCTATTTCCTTTTAGTATTGAAATAATTAAAAACAATCATAATTCATGTGGACTTTATAAAAAGAACCACGGATTTGAATTTCAAATTTGCAATGCGACCACAGTTGCGTCTGTAATGGAGATAAGCCTTCAGAACGAAAAATAGATTTATTTCTGAGTTATAACAATTTTTACTTTGTAGGTGGGAACAATTAATAGAGAAAAGTTAATATTTTAAATTTGGAGAGTGAAATTCATGCAATTTTTTCACTTCCATGTGCATATATTTCATGCCAGAGGACGCGGCAAAGCACAGACAACATTTATCTTTAATTTTCACCTTTTGATAAGACTATTTTTCTGTAAACGTTTAACTTTCTGTAATATTTTAGATTTTTTCAAAGTTTGTACCTAAGAGACAGATTTTGATGCAAATTATTTTATACCCATATGAATAGAACTCTTTCAAAAAATTTTTCCTTGAATGCTATGTTGTATTAATAAGCACCCAGGCAACGCCGGGTATTAAGCTAGTAATAAATAAAACTGTTAATACGGTATGTACGTGATAAAAAAAAACTGTATAATAGGACTGCAGAGCCATTTTCCTAAAATGCGATAACGAAAGTTTTCGATAGAGTTGAATATTGCAATTATTTCTACCGTGTAAATAAATGATAACAATATAATTGAAAATATGATAGGTATTAATTAAAAATTCATTCATTATACTGCCGAGGATGTGTCTAGATATTCAGCCTATGATTGCAATAGGGAACATGCACTATGTCACAAAATATGATTAAATTGCTGTTATTTCATAGAATCGATGATGCTGATGCCGAAAATCAACATTAAAATTCCAAAAAATCATTCACTTCATTCAGCGTGAGAAGCAATTAAAAAGGGAGATTTTTGTAAACAATGTCACGTGACGAAAAACGTTCAGCCATTGGTCCACGTCACAGAATACGATTCTCCCAGTATCGCTGCCTTTGATGAGACAGTCAATGCGTTTTTTAAACGCTGTTTTGTATTATCGTTATATTCGGAGCCCGGATGGTAGTTCATTTTTTTGGCGTTTTCTTCGTCTTAGTTCATTATACAAAGAGTTTTACAGCTCTTTAAACGTTGAAAAGTTTTTTATCAATTTTTCAGGGCAATTTTTAATGTTTTAGCTCGTTTATGAAATTTGAGCCAATTTTTACGCAGCTGTGTCTTCTTAACAGTTTAGTGGTTTATAGCAGAGCATTTTTTAAGGATTTTTCACTGGGCGACACGGGGCGGTTGTCTGTCATTAAATGTGTCTGGGGGAGGGGAGGAGGAAAAACCCAAAATAGATATAAAATTTTACAAAAAAAAATTATTTTAAAAATTTTAAATAATATTTTTAAAAAAAATTGGAAAATTTTACCCAATATTTGTAAAATTATATTCAATCTAAAAAGATGTAACAAAAATAAAGCTTTTTTTTTCTTTTCTGGCGGGATAAGTTAAAAGAATGTACATGTGTTACTCTTTTCTTGTATTTTTTTGCAAAAAGTACAAAAAAAAAAAAAAAAAACTGCACAGGAATTGTGAAAAATATAAATTTCATTCCTAGAGATCATATTGCACGCTAAAAGAATCCGAAGCTTGTTTTTAATGGGAAGGAGTCACCTCACCTCTTTCTGTTTACCATAGGCGTAGCGTGACCAAAAGTTTTGGGTGGGCACAGGTCTAGAATTTTTGGAGTGTAGGCGGAGCCTTTGCTCCGCTTACACTCCAAAAAGATTTTGCGCCCCCCCCCCCCTTTTCCACCATGGATTATTCGTTGGAGGAAAATTCGTTCTTACTTTTCCAATGAATTGCACACACCATTAATCCATTTTTTTCCCCTCAGTAACCAGGGCGGATTTAGATTCAACTAGGCCCGTAGCCCCGTTACGTCCCCCCATCAAGCCCCTTTTGTTTTTAAGAAAATTGGGGTAGCAAAACCGACCATTTGTTTACTTAGTGTGTCTTTTTTGCGGAACCCCCCCCCCCCCCCATATGCCTTTTCTCTCTTTTTGATGCCCTCGCTGTCTTTTTCTTTTTTTTTTTTGAATTGACCTAGTAATGGGATGGGTTTCAGAAGAATGATGCAATTACCTCCTTTTTAAGTGGAGTGTAGAGTAGAATATTCCCAATATGACGGGGGTCCGGGGGATTCTCCCCCGGGAGAAATTTTAAAAAATAGATACAAAATTCAGCATTTTGAGGCCTTATATGAAGTAATTGAGATGACAAAAATATGAGAAAAAAGAGGCAAACAAACACCCTTTAATAGTTAATCGTTCGATCTAAATTAGATCGGTTTGCGTTTTGACAAATCGTTGACGATAATCGATTAGTAATTGAAGCATGAGAGAGGAGGGAGAGGAGAGAAAAATACTATACATGAAAAATTTCTGAAATGAGGCATTTCATAAAGTTATTTTTATACTAACAATCCCATGTGATCTAGCGGTTAGGAACACTACCTTTGACCCTAGTGACCAAGCTCGATATCCAATATGGGAAGAAATGAAAAAATATATCACTTACTCAAAAAAAAAGAGACACAGGGGGAAAAAATTGTCATTCAAAACGCACTCATTAAAATTATAAAAACACAATTAAAGCAAAACAACAGTAAACAATTATATAAATTTAAATTGTTTGCTTTTAAAAAAAGAATGCAGCAATATATCAGTTAAAATAATTATATGTATTACATTTTTGCAAATTATCAGCTAGGAAAATTGTCATATTACAATGATACAACTTAAAAAGATTCGAAAATGAGTTCTGAAAAAAAAAAAAAAATCTGTACCGAAAACAATTATAAATATAAGCCTAAATATTCTTACTTGCCATAGTATTTAAGTAAGAAGTTTATAAATCAATTTGAGACAAGACTTATGCATTCAGATTATCTACTTCTACACAAATTAAGTAATGAAAAGTAGTTTTTAGACAAGAATAAATGGTGTATTTTGTTGCATCAGGCACTGTAAGACTTTTCTTGTTACTTTCATGCATTTAGCACTTTTTTTTTTTTCTGATATGATTATGAATGACAAATGCTTGAAAGAAACAAATATTTTTTTTTTTTTTTCATTGCATTACATGGGCAGTGAGATAAAAGAAAGGGATCATACATCTTTTTTTCATCTCTCTCTCTCCTTCCTTCCCTCTCCCTCTTACAATGAGACAGATTTCATGAAAATAATATTTTCAAATTAAAATTATTTTTTAGCATAGTTAGTAGTTACATCGAACTAAAAAAAATACGCCTTGAAAAGAAGCAAACAAAATAGTATGATTTTATGCTTTTATAATTCTCCAAATTATTATTTTAGTAATGCCATACACTCGGAGGAGGTCACAATAAAATGTGACCCCTAGAAATTGGACGGGGGAGGGGACAAAACATCACCAGAGGCCTTACTTTGAACAATACTAGCAATTCTAAGGACTGTTTTAGGCAAAAGAAAAAATCTTTCAGACAATAGTTTTGGCTCATAAATGGAAATAATCTTTCTGATGATTTTCGTCCCCCAATTTCGGGAAAAATTTGGTGCCAAACACTGAAAATTTCGACGAAGAACCGGAATTCCTCTGTGCCCCCCCCCCCTCCCTTTACCCACATACATGTGGGTAATAATTCAAAGATAAAATAAAGGAAAATAAATGCAAATGATATTCCGACGATTAATTTCCTTCTGATTTCATAAAATTTCAGGTTCTTAAGAACAAGTGTCCAACAAGTTGGGGGGCACGTGCCCCCCTGTGCCCCCCAGACGCTACGCTTATGCTGTTTACCAATATCAATGGGCAGAAAAAAAGGAAGAGGTTTTGTTGGAGGCTGTAAGAGAATCGGTGGAGGCTTTTAGGAAGGGGAAAAAAGAGAAAGAAAGAATTCCGTTTACAAAAACTAGGAGTGACCAAATGTTGGACCCTCTGTTTTGCATTTTCTAGGCGACAAATTTTCTTCACTAGGCGACATTAGTGTCGCCTAGTCCCTATGTTAAAAAATGCTCTGGTTTATAGTCATTGTTCACTTTCCTTAAAAGGGAAATGGGGAGGGGGATAAACGAAAGGTACTCTGCTTCACAAAAGAAAAGGAGCGTAGTAAAGCTGGTAGATCAAGAACAGAACAGGTTTGCGTTCTTTGACTACATTCCAATCCTTTTCTCATTCTTTCAATCATTTTCTTGGAATTAGATTTCTGGAGAGTTCTGATCACTGAAAAACACCAACATTTTTCAAATCGGAAACCTAAAAAAGTACGTGCGTTAATTCTCAGTAAAAATGTCCAAGTGTTTACCACTGAAATATTTAAAATGTTTTCAACTTCAGCTGCATTTTTCGGGGGGTTTTGTTGTGAATTTTCGAAGCATGTTTAGTTTTATTCAGTCATCTAACTTCTGAAATGTAGTAAAACCAATGATTGATGCGGGTTTTTTTTTTCTATATCTTCATATTTATTATTATTATTATTTAAAGAATAAAATGACTTTTCATTTAAAATGATGTAAGAAAAATTCATTAAAAGGCAGGTCGATAATTGTTCAAAGTTGGCTAGCTGTACGCTGTATCCATTTTCAGAAAAACACCCCGGTTTCATATCAGTAGAAATGAAAAGAATTTGAGCCGTAAGATGAGTCAAAAGCTTTTATTTTCGCAAAAACAGGAGTGTTTAAACCGATAAATAATTGAGAAACAAAAAACAGTTTAAAAATATTTTTAAATGGGGTTGGATGGGGGGTTGCTGGGGGGGGGACACCCTTCAGGGCGTGACACCCAAAATGTGTTAAAGAGTTTATGAAACTTCATAAAATTAAAAAAATTGCTTTCTTAAAAATTTCATTAAAATTTATTTTATATAGAATTTATGAAACGCAGAGCATCGATACCGTTGGGGGGGGGGGGGGGCACCAAGTAACACCCATGCGTTGTTTGAATAAAATCAACCAAAAATGTATCTCACAACTTATGAAAAATGTACATGTTGAATTTCTTGAAAAATATCCCCATTGTGCAATGAGTTACCGCCCATAAGCCAGGGCTGAGGCAGAACTGAAGCTAAACTCGAAATTTGAAAGCAAAAGCCGCACCATGGTTTACGGACACTCGCTGGTAAGATAAATTCACTTTATCTACCAGTTTGTTGGCTATCTTAGCTACATTAAGAGGATTTTTGCCTCCGGTTCGATCATTGGCTATTCCTAACTGAGGAGTCCATAATAAGGACGAAACTGCAGTCTTAGGATGCTATGATCGAGTTGTGGGTGCATTTGCTTCTTTCTATCCCCATTGTTTTAAATTATATAGAATTCATCCAATGCAGAATCATTATTATTGATGAAAAGGGGATTACACCGGGTGACATTCAAAATGTATCCAAGAGTGTGTGAAAAAAAAATCTTTCTTTAAAAATGTTCCCGCGGTTTGAAATTTTAATTCATTTATCGAATAAAGGAAGGAGGAGTGTTGTACCCGTGTGCTATTTAATTGGTTTGAAGAGTTAATACCAGCTTCGATTGAGTTAAACCAAATAGCAATCGCGATTGCTCAAAAAAAAAAAAAAAAAAAAACTCTTAAATTTTTGATGAATTGTTAAAACGTAGATTTTTTTATTATTATTTGTTCATTTATTCAGATTATATTCTACAGAGTAACAAATAAAAAAATATTAATCTATAAATAGAAGTTTAGATTTATAAATAACATTTTAAAAAGTCATCATCAAAATTAAAATGTGCTTTAAATAAAACAAATTCTAAATAAATTTCTGATGAAATTAACAAACAATCCTCAAGAACATCCGAATTGCATTGCATTTTGATATTCTTGTAAAAACACGCGCTATGCAAAAATCAAGTTCTTATATCTCGAAAAAATGTATTTGCTATCAATATTTGTCGTTGAATAACAAAAATTGCATTCTTCTTTTCCAACCCCTCAGTTAACCTGACTGACATGTGTCTCAAAGAATCTAAACCCATGTTTTTATCAGCTAAATGTGCTTCATATAAGTATTCTTTTATAGCTAAAAAAACATAAAATTTAAAAAAATAAATAAATAAACCGTGAAGATTAGCGACTTGTAAAGGCTTAATAACTTGGCAGTATGTAAAACATGTGCTTTAAAACTAGTATTTGGAATACATTGATTCCGTGATCCATCTTCTCAATATCTGCTAGTGTGAAGTTCCGCACTGTACAGCAGAGCAAACGCTAGCAGAAGGAACGCAGGGAGAAAAGTAGTATTCTGTGACGTCACAAACTCATGGAGCGGCTACTTTCGTTTTTTGGGAGGCGTGGCCTAATCGCTTTTAAAACTCGTTTTAAATATGTTTAAACTGGCTTAATGCAGGTGTTATTGGTGAGTGACATATCATCCGAAATTCTGTTTCAAGAGCTTAAAAATAACACATAGGAAAATAATCAAGCTCTTATAGCAGCGATAAGAAGACAATTATTTTTGTTAAAAACGAAACTTTATTTTTTGCCATTTCTTGTGTTTTTACGGATGCGCACGCAAAAACTAAAGTTCAAAAACATCTAAAAAATGTGTTTTTTATCAGAACATAAGTACAATAGCTCCTGTAAATTTTGATAGAACAAATTTACATCAACTTTTCAGGTCTATGTCTTTTTTTCTTTGATTTCACGTTGAATGACGTACAAATTTTTGACCTGCAATATCCCTTGAAACTGGTTTGTCTCAAAAATAAAAATAACGTTTTCTAGTTAAGAAAAATGTGTTCTTTCCAAAGATGTAAAGAAAATTGAAATCCAAGATGACCCTTTTGAGATATTGCCCTTTGAAATTGAGACAAAATTGAGAAAAAAGAAATTTAACTGGAATTTCAACTCGCATAATTCAGTAATTATTTGAGCTATCGAGATGCCACTTGCACACCTTTCGGACGAACGATCAGGCTACAAACGAGGAAAGAATTAGCTTCAGAAAATCATTTTCTTAGCAGATACAAGCTGATAACGTGTGATCAAAATTTATCAAAATACGATTTTTTACCAACTTTGGCAGCAAATTGCAAAAAATCTACAGTGTATGGAGCTTTTGTTATACAAGTAGGCTATTCTACCCTAAACAGTGATCAGAATCGCCAAATTTGAGCCTGATAATCGTCTTAGGTCGCGAGCAATAAAAGCACTAACTTGACGATTTGGTCATTTTTTTCAAGACACGAAAAAGAGGCCTTTTTTCAATAATTTTTATTGGCTAAACCATAAGGCTTATAGAGCTATAATTTGGTATGGTTTCATGCAAGTCTTATATGTACATCCAAAAAAATTTTCATCAAAATCGGAGGGGGTCGAGTGGGGATTTTCTCCAAATTTAGGACACTTGACATGGAATGACCCAATTGTCTGTTGAGCATGAAATTATTTGAAGGAATGTAAAAATTGTGATAACAAATAAAATAATTATATCAAACAGATAGAATGTATTTCGTCAAAATGATGTATTTAAGGATCAGCTCACTTTTTATGGTTCTTATTTCTCATTGCGTCCACTGTTGTACTCGTACGAGATCTGCACCAGTCAGAGTCGATTAAACTTTGATTTTTCCTTCGTTCTCTTTTTTTTAATATATGTTTTTCATTTATTTATTTATTTTTTTTAATTTAAAAGAAGTTTTCGGAAATCGCTACAAACTACTATGTTTTTGTATCGCGCTACTCACTACTCTACTTTTTTTCACTACAAACTACTAAAAAATGTAGCAACTACAGTAGTTTTGTTACTTGTAGCGCGCTACTTCCGACCACTGCTTTGAATAACCGTGCTGCCATTCGACATTCACAATGGGATTGCTGAAAGAAATTCGAACAGATGCATGGACTGTAATCAGGGGCGGATGGGGCCGGCGGGCAGCCGGGCATTTTCCCGGTGGGCCGCCTGTGTTTCGGCCGGTCTAAATTTTACAACTTGTGGCGTTTTTTTTATATCTTTTTAATCGGCAGACCGGCCGATTTAAATTTAAAAACTTGTGGCGTTCCTTTTTTTTAGTCGGCCGGTCTAATTTTCCAACTTGTGTGTCGTTTTTTTTTTTTTTTTTTTTTTTTTTTTTTTTTTTTTTTTTTTAGTCGGTCGGTTGGCCGGTCTAAATTTTAAAACTTGTGGCGTTATTATTATTTTTTTTAGTCGGCCGGACGGCCGGTCTAACTTTCTCTGCCGGTCCCTCTTTTTCACGGAATTCTGTTTTCTCTTTTTTTCTTTAGAAAGCAGTACGCGCTTGAAGGTGTATTAAGTATTGCACCTTTTTTTCAATGCTGAGCGTTTCTATGTTTTACAAATGTGCATACATTGTTGAATTGCTTATTTAATCCTATACTATATACGAGGAATGGTTGCCAAGTCGAAAATCGCCCCAGAATTAACAAACTCCGTTAAACTTGGGGGGTCTAGGATTTTTGGCCACGAGGAATCGATTGGTGGCGGTTTTGAAGCGCTACGGTCGAGCAGTTCGGAGTTACAGATAGGATTCATTAAACGTTTGAGAAGATTTCTTACGCCATTTTCTTTATGATTACTCTTATTGTTACTGTTTCATAACAACCACGTTTTAACAATGGATTTCATATTTAATCACATCAGCGTAAATTTATATTTTTATGATATTTGGCAAATAATTTTTGGCAACACGTTAGAATTGTAATTGTTTTTGAAATTTAAAAGAGATCGATCAAAATAAAGTTAGAATTGGTTGTGGGCCGCTATATAGACAGGCCGACGAATCAAGCTTAAGTTTCACCACTTTGGATCCAACTCATTAACTTTCACTTTCGTTTTTCATTGTTGAGGAATTAGGGTTACCAGGGCAAAGTTTCGGGACATTGCCAAGCTTTGTTAAATTTACGTGAAAAGTTATCAAAAAGCGATAACTCGCCAGAAAAGACAATCCTCACACACGCGCTGGATCCAAAGTGGTCAAACTTAATTTTGATGCCTCAGCTCGTCTTAGGCCGCGGTAGTCCAATCGGTAAGTCGTCGGACTCGTAACCGGAGGGTCCCGGGTCGATCATATAGAGGGAGCCCAGCCGTTCAGAGATCCACCGTCTTCATTAATGGTGGCTGGGGGACGTTAAAAATGTTCGTGGTCACAAAATCCTCCAAGTGAAACGAAACCTCTGGGAGGTGCTGGGCCAAGGGTTTGCTCAGCCCTTGGGTCTGGTTCAAAAGTAAACAGAGCGGTCTTCAGGGCCCCATCCCGGTTAAAAAGCGAGTTGTGGTATGTACGGGGGGGGGGAACCTGGAGTGTGAAGTGAAGTGAAAGTCAAAACCAAATGGAACCAAATGCGTACTGGAGAACAGGGACTCTGCATCCATTCTCATCAACCCCTCCCGCGCCTTCGGCGCCAAATGAAATGAAATTAGGTGTGATTTTACGGTGAGCATGGATTAAATAAGGTTGTGTTTTTTAAAATAATTTACGGATGTTTTAAATGCGTAATTGCAACCAAAGGCTCAAAAATGCTTTCCAAGTTTATCTAAATAAGTACTTCGCACTTTTGAAAAAAACACGAGTTTACAAACCTCTTTTTTTTTTTTTTACCGAGCGGTCCCCTGGTATTTCACATAAAACTATAACTTTTGTACATCCAAAAATGTGTTGTCACTATATTTAATTGTTGCGTTTGAATAAACTCGAACTAGATATTAAAAAAAGGAAGTAAGTCAATTGAGACGCAGTTTAAACTTTCGGTCTTCACTTTCGTTTTACTAAGCAGCCTTTTTAGTTGACGAATAAATAATCCGCTTCACAGTTCATCTTCCTTACTTTATGAATTTTCTTTAACTACTTCGTTATAAAAATTAAATCAGAAACTGTACGTTTTAAAACATGTAATCGTCATGTTATTAGTTTCTAAAAAATATGCCAATAACGGATATACTTTCAGTAGGGGAGGGGGGGGGATACATTTCTGCATAAATGTAAATTTAAAGATAGATCAATGTTAAATTTCTAACTCTCCCCATTTTCACGTAATTATATTTTGCTACAGTTAAGGTCTCAAATATATACGAAACACCATAGCTTTATTTCAATCCTGTGTTGATTCAATGTGTTGTTCAATTCAGTTGAGTGTAAGAAATTTCAAAATCAATGTCTTCCTTCAAGCTTTTGAAATGTACGTTAAAAATGGATTTACTTTCTATGCATCAAAAGATTTTGTATAAATGATTATGAAGAGCCAGATCAGTGCTCAAGTTCCATTAGTTGATCTTTGTCACAATTTTTCTTACGAGAAGCAGTACGCGATCGAATGCGTAGTAATAGTTTACCACTATTTCAATGTTCAATAACTTATTTATATTTATGTATAATAGGAGTAGCTGTAAGTATTAAAAATTTGTAGCAGTAAATTTTTTAAATTTGTATACGCATAGTGGTTTTATACTAAATAGAAAAAAATGTTTGGTTTGTGTGTAAATTTGCATGTTTATCATTGAAATTTTTTAATGTAAAAGAAAGCATAATTTTGAATTAAAATTTACAAACATTATATATTTATATATACATATATATATCAGGGGCCGGTCTGTGATAAATGCCCGGGCCGGTGCGGGGTGCTCCATCCGCGGCTGACTGTAATGAAAAAAATATAGTAGAAAATTCTAATTGATAGTTCAATCACCATCCAATCGTGGAAACTGACGTCGGGGTAAATTCAACTCCAACAAAATCTGACTGAATTCGATCAATTGTATCTGTACCAACTGCTCAGCCAGAAGTTTACTTTGCCCCACATAAAAAGAAATTACTCGCTACGCTACTAGAAAAAATTGTCAGACACAATCGAGTTGAACGAGCATCTTAAAACACTGTCATTCTCATCTGATTAGCAGTTCGAGATAGCGGACAATTTTCGTGCGCTTCTAGCAGGCAATAAGATTTTGGATTTTCTTTTTTTGTCAAACTGGGGCACTTCATTGAGGAACTCAAACTCAAGAGCAACTCAAATCATGTTAATATAGACACTGGAGTGCGTACTCCTTTCTTCGAAAGGTAAAACTAGATTTCAACATCAGAGGAAAGAGGTGGTTAAATATGAAGAAGGCTTCTGTGTTAGGCGTCTTTCGTGTCACATTATGGTGAAACTAAATTACGTGTTTAACTAAATTTCTACACTCAACTTAAAGTAAGACCATTCCGGTCGCCAAACAGTAGTGGTCAAAACCAAACATACAGCCAAAAAAAAAAAAAAAACCCTAGAACGTATTCTATAATTACTCTACGTACTAATCTGTCCATTTTTAGCCTACTTTCCCATTAAAAACTAGCTGTCGTGGCCGTCACGAAACTTTCTTCTATATCTATCATATGAATTCCAGTTACAAAATAAAATACGTACTCGCCCGAATAATTGGAAACAGCTCCAATTTCCCAATTATCGTAATAATCCTGCAAATGCAGAATCAATGAATGAAATCGGTAATCATTGCAAAAGCCTTGTTTAGATTAATTGCAAACATTTTTTTTGTTAGTAAAAAGAAATTGGCAACAGTTAAAAATTTCAAATCATTGAAAGTTTTCAGCTGTTTTGATAATTAAATAGCATGAAAGCGATTTCTTAATGAATTAATTTTTCGCATTGCTGACTAAACGCAAAAATCACCCCACCCTCCCCCTGGGGCGATTGGCGCCAAAATTTAATCGATGCTTGCTTCCATATTGGGTTAGTGTTATTCCAAATTTCATTCAAATCGCAGCAATATTTCCCGAGATACAGTAGGTGCAATGACAAAATAAGCACTTTTGATTGCTCCACCCCCATTTGAGATATTGACACACAAATTGAATCAGCACCTTTACTCAATAGGGTCTACCTATGGACCAATTTTCGTTTGATTCCGCCGGTTACTTCCTGAGATATAGCAGTCACCCTCGTGCAGAACACGTGCGATTGCTCCACCCCCTTCGAGATATTGACAAACAAATTGAATCAGCACCTGTACTCAGTAGGGTCTACCTATGGACCAATTTTCGTTTGATTCCGCCGGTTACTTCCTGAGATATAGCAATCACCCCCGCGCAGAACACGTGCGATTGCTCCACCCCCCTTGGAGGAATTCGCTAAAAAAAGTCAGGTGCACCAGTTCACATGGTGGTACATATGTGCAAAAATTTTTGTTCGATTTCATTCAGTAGTTTTTGCTCTAGCGCGGCCACAAAAACTGGTCACACACATACAGACTCACACACAGACACACAAACACACAGACAGACAGACATTTTCCAACTAGCTGTCGTGGCCGTCACGAAACTTTCTTCTATATCTATCATATGAATTCCAGTTACAAAATAAAATACGTACTCGCCCGAATAATTGGAAACAGCTCCAATTTCCCAATTATCGTAATAATCCTGCAAATGCAGAATCAATGAGTGAAATCGGTAATCATTGCAAAAGCCTTGTTTAGATTAATTGCAAACATTTTTTTTGTTAGTAAAAAGAAATTGGCAACAGTTAAAAATTTCAAATCATTGAAAGTTTTCAGCTGTTTTGATAATTAAACAGCGTGAAAGCGATTTCTTAATGAATTAATTTTTCGCATTGCTGACTAAGCGCAAAAATCACCCCACCCTCCCCCTGGGGCGATTGGCGCCAAAATTTAATCGATGCTTGCTTCCATATTGGGTTAGTGTTATTCCAAATTTCATTCAAATCGCAGCAATATTTCCCGAGATACAGGAGGTGCAATGACAAAATAAGCACTTTTGATTGCTCCACCCCCATTTGAGATATTGACACACAAATTGAATCAGCACCTGTACTCAATAGGGTCTACCTATGGACCAATTTTCGTTTGATTCCGCCGGTTACTTCCTGAGATATAGCAGTCACCCTCGTGCAGAACACGTGCGATTGCTCCACCACCCTTCGAGATATTGACAAACAAATTGAATCAGCACCTGTACTCAGTAGGGTCTACCTATGGACCAATTTTCGTTTGATTCCGCCGGTTACTTCCTGAGATATAGCAATTACCCCCGCGCAGAACACGTGCGATTGCTCCACCCCCTTGGAGGAATTCGCTAAAAAAAGTCAGGTGCACCAGTTCACATGGTGGTACATATGTGCAAAAATTTTTGTTCGATTTCATTCAGTAGTTTTTGCTCTAGCGCGGCCACAAAAACTGGTCACACACATACAGACTCACACACAGACAGACAGACATTTTCCAAAAATGGTCGAAATGGACTCAGCGCACCTCAAAACGTGCAAATCCGTCAAAATTCGACATTCGAAAATTTTCACGAAACCAATACTTTCTTCTATATATTAGATATAGAAGAAAGTAATAAAAGAAAGACGAAAAAAGTATTAAAATAGCTTAATGCATCTAAAAAACTATCGCCAAGTCCAAAAAATATCGCCAAGTTGAAAAATATCGCCAAGTCAAAAAATATCGCCAAGTCAAAAAAATAAAAAGGTAAAATGAATATCGAAAAATTAAAAATTTGAAAGTAGGGTATTGAGATGGGGAATTTGTGTGTCGGTCGGTCTGTCTGTCCCCCCCCCCCCCCCTAATAACTTTTGAATGAACATTCCGATTTGGACAAACTTTTTTTTGTTGGAAAGATCTCGGCGAGTACAGCTCATTCCCACATTTGATTTTTCGATTTGAACAATTTTTGGTTCAACTTTGAACCGTTCAAACAACCCGTCCCGCGATGCTAACTTTTGAGTGAACAGTCCGATTTGAACAAATTTTTTTTTTTTGTTCGAAAGATCTTATCAAGGATACTTCATTCCCGTATTTACATTTCCGATTTGAACAATTTTTGGTTCAACATTGAACCGCTCAAGCAAGCTGTCACCCCTAATAACTTTTGAGTGAACAGTCCGATTTAAATATTTTTTTTTGTTCGAAGGATTTCAGCAAGGATACTTCATTACCGTATTTAAATTTTCAATTTGAACATTTTTTCGTTCAACATTGAACCGTTCAAGCAACCTTTCCCCACCTAATAACTTCTGAGTGAACCATCCGAATGGAATAAACTTTTTTTTGTTGGAAAGATCTCGGAGGGTACAGCTCATTCCCATATTTGATTTTTCGATTTGAATAATTTTTGGTTCAATTTTGAACCGTTCAAACAACCTGTCCCGCGATACTAACTTTTTAGTGAACAGTCCGATTTGAACCACCTTTTTTTTGTTCGAAAGATCTTATCAAGAGTACTTCATTCCCGTTTTTAAATTTCCGATTTGAACAATTTTTCGTTCAACATTGAACCGTTCGAACAAGCTCCCACCCTTAATAACTTTTGAGTGAACAGTCCGATTTAAACAAACTTTTTTTTGTTCGAAAGATCTCGGCAAGGATACTTCATTACCGTATTTAAATTTTCAATTGGAACATTTTTTCGTTCAACATTGCACCGCTCAAACAACCTTTCCCCACCCATTAACTTTTAAGTGAACCGTCCGAATTGAATAAACTTTTCTTTGTTCGAAAGATCTTGGAGAGACTCATTCCCATATTTCACTTTTCAATTTGAACCATTTTTCGTTCAATGATGAACCGTTCAGAAAATTTTTTAACATGAGTGCCTACGGGGAAATTTAAATTGAATGTTGATTCTGAACTTAAAGCAGATTTCCTTCAAACTAAGACAGGGATTCAAGTGAAACACCATTGCAATCGCTTCGAATTGCAATTGCTACTGGAAGTGAATTACATTATCATCAACTTAACTTGGCACTGACGTTACTACGGGTGGAGCCAATAAGAGCTCAAGTCAATTCGCCAAGAAGGCTGTGACGTTTTATCTAGCTCGTTTTTCATAGGCAAACGTCACGCTGACGTCACGATGTTTTTATCAAGAAACGTTCTAATGTAATTCATTTCCAGTAGCGATTGTAATTTGCGATCGCCTGTTTCACTTGAATTCCTGCCTAACTTTGTAAGAAAATGGTTTTGATAAATAATGTATTGTAAAGTTCTTTTCTGAATAGTCTTCTGTGAGGACTCTGACTCCGCAAACACGGCGGAAATGCAGGCTCAGAAAAAATGGCTGACTGGGCAGACGATTTTTTGTTTATTTATTTAATTGTTTTGTTTAATTTATTATTATTATTATTGTTTTTTTTTTTTTTTTTTGACAAAGGTTTTTTTTTGTTAACAAAAATTTTTCATTCACGAGAGCATTTTATTCTTTATTTATATTTATTAACTGGCAACGGATTAAAAATGAAATTCGAGACATTTTATTAACGAACGATTTTTTTTCTTTCTTTGATAAAATGTGTTTTGATGTTCTTTGTTCTTTTATTTATTTATTTTTTTTTTTTTTCTTTTCAAAACGATTGTGGAATTTTTCTACGGAAGAACTATGATAGTTTCATTCTTTAAATGGTGCGACAAAACTTTATTTACTCGTTTATTTACTTTTTACGTGTCTATTTCATCTGATGAGAGGGGTATATTTTGCTTTTAAAATCAGCTTTAAGTGCTATAAAGGTATGTTTGACATAATTTTCAGTTTCAGATAATTAATAGAATATTGATCAGATGCTAGAATGCCGATATCGATGTACGGGAAAGTAGGCTCGTTTAGTTCTTGACATAACTTCTTGTTTAAACATAATTTTCAAATGTAGCAATTAAAGGTACACTAGGAGACCCGTGCGGAGTTCCGCAAAAAAAAAAAAAAAAAAAAAAAAAAAAAAAAAAAAAAAACCTCTAAACTTAAAATTTAATACGGCAATTTTTATTGGCTTCATTTGCACAACATCGCCATCTACTGCCGTCGTTCTGACAACTTTTCAAAGAGATCAAAGACACGTTCACTTTTACAACTACTACAAAAGTGATACCCTATATTAAAATCAAATACCCAAGGCTACTACTAAACTAAATACTAACGTTATCGCAAAACTACCATAGTATTTTGAAACAATAAAAGTTACAATTAAGGTTTACCGAGCTAAGCCTTGGCTTGAAATGTCGCATTTAAAATTGATTTGAGCAACAATGTAAACGATTTTGACAGTTGAGCAAAAAATTTAACTTTTTCAAACTTCAATCGCTTATAAGTCGCTTAAACGTGGATTTTCGAGATTCTCGTTACGCGGCGCTAGCGGAGAAACGTTCTAAAGAACGCATTTTTTTTAATCTTTCGAATGAAATCAAAATGGAGACGATACGACAATTATTTCGCTGGATAGAGTCAATTTTGTGCCCAAAAATTGAAGTTCGAATAAAAAACGAACCGACACTTTTTAGAGGGTGGGTCTAATTTTCGTCAATAGCCCGCGGGATAAGCTTCAAAATCATAAATTTTCTTGCAATTCGATAAAGAAATGAGCGAGTTTCGACCGGGTATAGGATTCGGCTTAGAGAAATAATATATGGAGATAAATTGAGGTTCATTGTTTAATATATCTTTTTTGTTTTTATTTCTTTTTATTTTTCTCATAACTTGTTGGCCTTAACTTTCAGTTTGCCTACATTGCAATTCTACAACCTTATTTTTCGGCTACGCTTTTTTTATTTTCTTTTTCAGAAAAAGATGTATTTAACATCCTTTGGTATCTCAGTGAAAACAGTGTGGGTGACAAATACTCAAAAAAGCACAAGTAGTCCAACCGCTGCCAAAATTAACGACTGTTTCAATGAAATACGTTTCTTGAAAGAGGGCATTCATGAGGGAAATACCTGAGAAAATTTTTATAATTTCTTTTTAGAGCCCCAACTGGCAGGAGTTTTGCATATTTTTCTGTGCGTGAAAAAATTCCATAAATCATTTGAAAAACACGAATAATAAATGCCTTTAACACCAGAATGTTAGATTGGGAGAAACAGCGGATGAAGCATAAGAAGCTAATAATAAGTTGTTTCGCGTTGAGCATTCTTATTCATGCATTTCATTTTGTAGCTTTTTACTATGCTATTTTCGTATTCTTTACTCTTGCGTTGTCAAGTATAATCATTCAGAGATAGTTACACTGTTTTTAGATATTTCAATAACGAAAAATATTGTACTCAATTTTGATGATTAAAATCTGCCTTTAAAAGGGCAGGAGCAAAAAAGGAGGGTCTGGAGATCCGCGGGAATATCTCAACAATTCACCATACACAAGGGGGAGCTTGAATTCACCATACACACATAGATGCTTTCCTCAAGGTCTGGTGCCCCAAGGAACTCCTTCGCATTTTTTGTTTAGTGTGGATGGCCCCTTACTAAAATCAGTTTTTCCATTATTATTCCGTTCCTAAATGAGTTTTTCCGCTAGTAAAAGTTGAATTTTGAAGGTGCAACAAATGGGACTTAAGTAACTTTTATAAATTATTGGTTACATTTTTCGACAGCACTGTATGTACTCTATGAGCAGCGATTATACAATAATTAAAGAAAAGAAAATTGTATAAATTTCTATAAATTCTTCACAGAAAGAAAGTTGATTTCTTTTTTCACAAAATTTATCCGTTTCTTAGCAATTGACGAGCATTTTATTAAAACTTAGCCTGAGTGGATTCCGATGTATTGACATTTTCCTGTGTACTCTATTCCAGGGGGGACTTCAGCAAACTGTCTCAGGGAGATGGGCAGCCATTACGTTCGATACAGTGGCCAGACAGAGGTGTCGGAAGGGGACTCCTTCACGATCGTCTGCATCGTGAGTCGATTCGACAAGTCTCTGTGGACGATCAACAGCACCCTGTCGATCCAGGAGGAGAACGACATGGGGTACATCTTGTCCGAAGCGGGCGCTCATTCCTTTCACAAGAAGATGATCCTGGAAGTGTACTCCGCTCAGGTGTACCACCAAGGAGAGTACCGATGCAACAGAGACAGCAGGGATTATCATTTCATTAGAGTGTTGCCGGTGTTGTCTGAAGGTAAGAGTGGAGACTTGATATTGTTTTTATGTAGCGGTATAATGCCGTGCTAAGCACAAGTGGTATCTGCAGTCGAGCTCAAATTGAAACATAACTCTTTAAAGTTTTGCGCCACTATGTATTTGATTCAGATGAAACTTTTTCAGAATATTTTTAAAAATATTTCCTGTTCTCAACCATACAATTTTGTATTGTAAAATACGTCACAAAAAGCCACCTGGTGGCGACAACTCAATTTTGCTAAAAAGTGCAGATACGACTTTTGTGCTTAGCAAGGCAGTAGAGTCTGACTCTGCTAAAGAGTCGCTTGACCCTGGGCGAGCGAGCTCGTTTATGCAGTTCCCCGCCAACTCGGTTATTCCATCTAGGGACTGCAGTTTCGTGCTTATTGACAGTCGTCAGCCCGGAATAGGAAGTAACAGAGCTGGAGGCAGATATCCTCTTCTGGAAGCAAAGAGAGCAAAAAAAAAACTGATAGCTAATATAAAATTGAAACACCAGCGAGAAACCGCACAGCGGTACGGTACACCTCGTATATCTGAGGCAGAGCTACGGGTATAAAGCAATAAGTTACCCCTGGTTACGGGCGGTAACTTACTGCTTTAGAGCTTATTTATGTTTGAATTGAAACAGGAGAAGTTCTTATATTGGCACAACGCCGATAACTGTTATCGCCAACGGAAACTGGTTTTCCTCTTAACAAATGGAATAGTTCAAACAGCCTACAGGAGTCAACTTATCAGAGCCGGACTATAGAACCGTTAATATAGTTAGTCTGAATTTTTATGCATGGTGGAGACATTTAACCTATCTTAGTTTGAGTGAAGGTTAGAGGTGGTTTAAAAATTGATTTTAAACCTTTTTTCGTAAAATATACATTTTAACTCAATTCAGTCTGCATTGTTACAAATCTTGTAAATAGTTGTTGTTTTTCCTGCCTTGCATCATTTTCATTAGTTTTGGTTTTATCCGGCGACATGTTGCAAAAGTATCTGAAGGTATCACTTTTATCACTTGTATACCGGCCCTGTAACACTTTGTAGTTTTTACACTTGCCCTAACTTTGATAAGCGTGAAGACATTTTCGCGTGGTTTTTCTTTTTATCACTAGAATTTGTGAATGGATTGTTCAAGTTATGAATGAAACAAAATATTCCGGTTTTTTCTAGAATAGTGTGGACATTTCTTTCCGTGTATAAATAGCTGGCCTTGAACACAAGTCAGTCAGTTTTTCTCAGATGGGATTTCTGAGATGCTCGTTTTCGTTCGCTTAGCGAATGGTTGTTTTGCTTTTGTAATTGCTTAATTACTGTTCACGTTTGATACGTGGTGCTGAGTTACTGTTGAGAGTGCAGTGTATTGTTTTGCTACCTAATTGCTGGATGTTTGGCAATTGTTTCCTGCTCATATTGTAAATAGTGTATATACGTGTAAATAAATTTATAGTTACTTCCTCAAGATTGGACTGCTCATTTAAAGAAAGTTGAAGGTGCTACGGACTCGTTACAATTTTGGCGCCCAACGTGGGGCATCTTCAAGGACTTTCTTGGAATTACCTGTGAACTTGGACTTTTCTTCCTACGGACTTTTTGACTTCGGAATTTTATGGTGATTACTCGAGCAATGGATGAACAATTGAAAAATCTCCTTGATGCGATCAACGCTGTTAAAAGTGACATGACTGCTAATCAAGAACAATTAAAAAATGAACTGGCTACTAATCAAGAACAATTAAAAAATGAACTGGCTACTAATCAAGAACAATTAAAAAATGATCTGGCTACTAATCAAGAACAATTAAAAAATGATCTGGCTACTAATCAAGAGCAATTAAAAAATGATCTGGCTACTAATCAAGAACAATTAAAAAAGGATCTAGCTGAAGAAATTAAAAGCGATCTAACGTCAATGAAAAGTTTGGTGGAAAGTAAATTCACCAATATGGAAAATAAAGTGGAGGTTCTAGAAGAAAAAGTTGACAGCGTTGAGAACCGAATCACCACAGTAGAAAACCATATGGAAAAGAAAATTAAAGAACTTGAATCGAAGTTATCAGCATCCTCCAACAATTCAAGTGACTGTGTAGCTACAACTGGAACTTCTCGTCCATCCATTAAACTGGCCACATTTGACGGGAAGACCTCGTGGAATATTTACAAGAAGCAGTTCCTCATCGTTGCAGAAGCAAACTCCTGGGACTCTTCCACGAAACCTGTCAACTTGCAGCCTCGCTGAGAGGGGATGCAGCTGACATACTACAGACCTTACCAGAGGACAAGCACCGTGACTTCGAAGCTTTATCATCAGCCTTGGAGCTTCGCTTTGGCGAAGCATGCCAAAAAGAATTCAGCCAACTTCAGCTCAAATCCCGACTCCAGAGGGCTGGAGAGAATTTGCAAGTTTTTGCAGCAGACATTGAGAGGCTTTCCCATCTCGCCTTCTCGGACTGTCCTTCTGGTGTTCGCGATAGCCTGGCCCTGAACTACTTCACAGATGGAGTGCGAAATCCAGAACTTCAGACGGCTCTCCGGATGGCGGACATTAAGGATCTTAAATCCGGTCTGGTCTACGCAATGAAGTTCGAGGCTGCACAGCAAACATCCCGCAAGGATCGCCATTCAATCAGGGGCTTGGAAGTGAGTGCCCAGGACTTGAACTCAAATCGTCTCTCGGAAATTGAGCGACAAATCAAAGAGATGTCGGGGACTCTGAAGAAGATTACGGCCCACAAAGACCAAAGTAGACAACCACTGAAGTGCTGGAAATGTGGCGGTGAGGGCCACGTACGTAGGAATTGCGAAGCTCGCCAAGAAAAGAAGACGTCTCCCAAAGTTTTCCAGATTTCCCCAAGAAGTGGCGGCTGCAACGGACTCTTCATTTACGCTTATGTGAATGGGTTTCCCTGCGAAATGATTGTGGACACAGGAGCCAACGTTACCATTATTAAGACTGATGTGGCTCGTCAATTTGGACTCAAGATCTTATGGACGCCGCCCTGCGTTACTCTTCAAACTGTGACAGGTGACAAAATCGAGATTGAAGGAAAAGTGAACTCAGAAATAATGTTCGGAAGCGCCACTTACCATCACACGGCATTCGTCGCTGACATTACAGATCCCTTCATTCTCGGATTGGACTTTTTGAGAAAATTTGATTTTTCTATCGACTTTAAAAATAATGAGCTGCACTCGATGAGGGAAGACATAGCAATTTTCAACACCGAAAATAACTTAAAATCCGCTCATCAAATAATAGCCCAAACAGATTTATTGATTCCCTCTAGATCAGAAGTACTAATACCTGGCTCCCTCAAGGAAAACAACAGCTTTAAATTCGGCCTCATTGAATATCCTAACCAGAATAATAGCCCAAAAGGAGTACTAGTGGCATCTACGCTTGTGGACCTTTCAAGGAATGCAGTTCCTGTGAGAGTCGCCAATGTAAGTGAAAGACCGAGGAATATTAAGAAAGGAGAAGTGTTGGCAACTTGTACTCCCGTAAACTGCATCATCAGAAGAATTGATTCCTCCGAGACTGTGTCTTCCGAGTCCTTGACTTCGAAATTAATTGGGAGTGCACCATTATCGACGGATCAAAGATACGCTGCGGAAAAGTTGGTGGACAACTTCAAGCAGGTGTTTTCATCTACATCCGAGGATGTTGGTCGCACGAATTTAACGCAGCATAGGATCGACACTGGAGATCATCCCCCTATCAAGCAGCATCCAAGACGACTACCGTTCGCCAAGGAGGAAGAGGTTGAGATCCTCTTGAAAGAGATGCAGGAGAATGACGTCATCGAACCCTCATCCAGTCCTTGGGCATCCCCTATCGTCTTGGTCCGAAAGAAGGACGGCTCAACCAGATTTTGTGTTGATTACCGACGCCTGAATGACATCACCAAGAAGGACAGTTACCCTCTTCCACGGATCGATGACACTCTGGACACCCTTTCCGGACACAAGTGGTTTTCGACCTTGGATTTAAAGAGCGGCTACTGGCAGGTGGAGATACACCCCGACGACCGAGAGAAGACGGCGTTTACAACCGGACAAGGCTTGTGGCAGTTCAAAGTGATGCCCTTCGGCCTCTGCAATGCACCAGCCACGTTTGAGCGTCTTATGGAATCAGTGCTGCGAGGACTCTCTTATGAATCCTGTCTTGTCTACTTGGACGACATCATCATCATAGGACGCAGTTTTGAGGAACATTTGGTTAATCTTAGGAAGGTGCTGCAAAAGCTAAAGGAAGCCAACCTGAAGTTAAGCCCGTCCAAATGTAATTTGTTCCGCCGTGAGGTGAACTACCTTGGTCACATTATCTCTTCCGAAGGTCCAGATAAGGTATCTGCAGTCAAGAATTGGAGCCGCCCCGAAAATGTCCATCAGCTGCGAAGTTTCCTGGGGCTCTGCACGTACTACAGGAAGTTTGTGAAGGGTTTTTCCAACATTGCACGACCTTTGCATTAGCTGACGGAGAGTAAACAAAAATTTGAATGGTCCAAAGAATGCGATGATGCATTTCTACAGCTGAAGGAGGCTTTAACATCAACGCCTATTCTCTCTTATCCTCAGCCTGAAAAATCCTTCATACTTGACACTGATGCTAGCCACGAGAGCGTTGGAGCTGTTTTATCTCAAGAAATAGACGGTAACGAACATGTCATCGCCTACTGGAGCAAATGCTTATCCAAGTCGGAGCGGAACTATTGTGTCACGAGAAAGGAATTGCTCGCCATAGTTAAAGCTGTCGAACATTTCCATCATTACCTCTACGGCCGTAAATTCCTGCTCCGGACCGATCATGCCTCTTTAACTTGGCTTTTGAATTTCAAGAATCCAGAGGGCCAGGTAGCCAGGTGGATACAGCGGTTCCAGGAATATGACATCGAGATTAAGCACCGAAAAGGTTTGTCACACGGTAATGCTGACGCATTATCAAGAAGACCTTGTTCCGAGAACTGCCATTATTGCTCCCGAATAGAGAAACAGTACGGTACGACAATCCCTACTGCCTGTCAAGTTACTGCTACTTCATCATCTTCAGATTCTGATCCATGGAGTGACGACCAAGTAAGAAAAGATCAGCTTGAAGACCCAGACCTAAAGCCTATCATAGAGTTAATGGAAAAGGACAGTCGGCGACCTAGTTGGCAAGACGTTTCTATCTACAGTCCTGCAACGAAGATATACTGGGCTCTATGGAAATCTCTCCAGCTGCGGAATGGCGTCCTGTATCGGAAATGGGAATATGACGATGGTAAAGCATTCAGATGGCAGTTACTCCTCCCCAGATCAAGCATTCCAGACGTTCTAAAGGAATTGCACAGTAGTCCGACTGGAGGACATTTTGGTGTCTTGAAAACCCTCCACAAGGTTCGAGAGCGCTTCTTCTGGAGCAAAGCGAAGGATGACGTAGAGAAGTGGTGCCATTCTTGTGACGCTTGTGCTGCCCGTAAAGGACCGAAGAGAAGAAGCCGCGGAAAACTACATCTTTACAACGTAGGAGCTCCTTTCGAACGAATCGGAATCGACATTCTTGGTCCTCTACCGAAAACTACTGATGGGAACAAATACATCCTCGTTTCCATTGACTATTTCACCAAATGGCCCGAAGCATATTCCATTCCGGATCAAGAAGCTACCACTGTAGCAGAGACTCTAGTCCAGCATTGGATCTCGAGATATGGGACACCTTTGCAGATCCACTCCGATCAGGGGAGAAACTTCATCTCTGCTGTGTTTAAGGGCCTATGTAAAATCCTCAAAATTGAGAAAACTCGAACGACACCACTACACCCACAATCGGACAGCATGGTGGAGAGATTCAACAGGACAATCCTTAATAATCTCTCGCTTATGGTCTCCAAAAATCAACAGGATTGGGACAAGAAACTTCCTCTGTTCCTGCTGGCCTACCGCAGTGCTGTCCACGAGACCACCGGATATTCCCCATCACAGATGCTCTTCGGCCGAGAGTTTCGGCTACCTTGTGATCTCGTCTTCGGTCTCCCTCCAGATGCGCCTACATCGCCTAAGGAGTACGTCCAGGATCTCCAGGCTCGGTTGGAAGACGTTCATCACTTCACACGGGAGCGAATCAACATCGCGACGGAGAAAATGAAGACCCGATACGACACAAGGTCCACTGGCCATGACTTTCAAGAAGGTGACAAGGTGTGGCTATGGAATCCCATTCGACGTTAAGGTCTGTCACCCAAATTGCAGTCGCATTGGGATGGACCCTACACAGTCCTTTACCGGCTGAACGACGTCGTAGTGAGGATCCAGAAGTCATCACATTCAAAACCTAGGGTTGTACATTATGATCGGCTAGCCCCATACTATGGCCATAGTTCGTAGAATAAATCTAAAGCTACCATGGTAACTTGTTTGTAAATTTTGTAAATAACTTTTGCCTTTAATTTGTTTGTAAATTTTGTAAATAACTTTTGCCTTTAATTTGTTTGTAAATTTTGTAAATAACTTTTGCCTTTAATTGTTTGTAATATTACTCTATCAATGTTATTATTTCTTTCATGTTCTCATTGTTAATTTGTATCATGTTTATGATTGGTTATCATGTAATGTGTGCATCTGTAAATTTTCCCTTGCTTCCTTTCTGGGGATTGTACTGCCCGGGACGTGCAGTCCTTGGGAAGGGGGCAATGTTACAAATCTTGTAAATAATTGTTGTTTTTCCTGCTTTACATCATTTTTACTAGTTTTGGTTTTATCTGGCGACATGTTGCAAAAGTATCTGAAGATATCACTTCTGCCATTTGTATACCGACCCTGTAACACTTTGTGGTTTTTACACTTGCCCTACATTTAATAAGCATGAAGACATTTTCGCGTGGTTTTCTTTTTATCACTAGAATTTGTGAATGGATTATGTAAGTTTGTGAATGAACGAACACTCCGGATTTTGCTAGAGTGTTGTGGAAACTTCTTTCCGTGTATAAATAGCCTTGAACACAGTTTTTAGTCAGTCAGTTGTTTTCAGATTTGATCTGGTGACTCGTTTTTATTCGCTTGGGCGGATGTTTGTTTTGCTTTTGTAATTTCTTAATTACTGTTCACGTTAGATACGTGGTACTGAGTTACTGTTGAGAGAACAGTGTACTGTTTGCTACCTAATTGCTGGATGTTTAGCAATTGTTTCCTGCTCATATTGTAAATAGTGTAAATACTTGTAAATAAATTTATAGTTACTTCCTCAAGATTGGACTGCTCATTTAAAGAAAGTTGAAGGTGCTACGGACTCGTTACAATAGCTAACTTTTAGGGCAATAAACTGTAAAATCGCTAATTTTACAGTACAAAACTGTAAGATTGCTAGTTTTACAATAATAAATATCAAAATTGTTAATTTAACAGTTTTTTACCGTACATTTTACAGACCTCTGCTGCCGATTTATGCTTATGCTTTTACAGTATAATACAGCTAACTTTTAGGGTAAAAGCTGTAAAATTGCTAACTTTAGATTAGAAACTGTAAGATAGCTGGTTTAACAATTCATTACTGTGCGTTTTACAGTTTTAAATTGGAACCTCGGCTGCTAGTATTATTCTGTAAAAACAACAGTTCATTTTTTGCAGTGTTCAAAACAAAGGGTAAAATTACTTTATTTAGTTTAATATATTCCTAGGATGAATTTGGGTCACAGAACTTGAAGGTTTCCCATATCTTAACCCATTTATGCCCAGTAGCCTAAAAACGGGACGCTTGTTAGTTACTGCATGCAAAAACCTGTAGTGGGTATATCCTTTTACTAAAGCTGTTTTTCACAAGTTAAACACCCCTTCTTCTTAAGAAAACCAGCTAGAGCCACTATTTGGACATCAGAGTTTATTTATTGACAGATCTTTTCAGACAAATCAGTCAAGCAACGATCCAGCGTGGGTAGCCACAGACAGTGAGTTTTCTTTTGCGAACTTATTTTTCATAAAATTAAACTATTTTAAAATGATTTGGGCTAACGTCAGGCTGACGTCACGATGTTTTTGTCAAGAAACCTTGCAGTGTAATATATCCAAGTCTTTTTTTAGGACATTTCTCATAACTTACAAAAAATAATTCAAACTTAAGCATCGTGAAGCATCCCCAAAAGTCAAGGGGAAAAAAAGAGAAGAGTCTTGTCTCCAACAGAACAGCATAGCAAGAGAGCATTAACTACGTATATGCTATAGGCGATATATATGAGTCGTTGTATAAATAAGAAAATATACCGTAAAACGGGGTGTATAGGAACAGCGGGGTGATTCGGAACAAAACTTCCTGATCATACAAAGAAATTCTTGATAAATATACCATTGAGTATTTTTGGCAGTTGAATTTTTTTAGAAAGGTAATATTATAAGAAGTAGGCAAAAAATAATTTTGTCATTCTCCCAACATTATTGGCTTCTGTGTAAGACTTGAAGCTGATCGGTAAAACACATCAAGTTTTCATCGTCTGCAAAACTTTGTATGTAAGTACAGACCGCTTTAAATTTCAAATCTAAGAGTAGAACGTTTTAATTATGCATAGGGTAAGTGCTCCAGTAGTCGGCCAGTCTCCAGTAGTCGGCCACGATGACATAAAACTCCTCATAAATAGTACATTTTTAATTCAAAATCAGATGTGACGCATTCACACATTCATGTACCTATCCTCGATCATCAACCAGTGGCAGTTAAGCTTTGGGTACTTTTTTTGAATGAGTAATGAGTCATTTCATTTTGAATGGCGTGCCCGTCAATCCAAGATTGCGATTCTGCGTATTTTTCAGCTAAGATGATTCTGTGGCCGACTACTGGAACATTTACTAGTGTTGACAACAGCTTGGATTTCAACATTTTTTTTTTAAATTTCTTAAACAAGTAGGTGAATTACTATCAGAAAGGTTCATCCTAAAGTTTTACCTTGTTTTTGTTGTTGTATTGATAGCTGAAAGTTCTAGGTTAGCCAAGATCAACAAAAGATCTCTTAAATGGCCGACTACTGGAGCACCTACCCTATATCTGAGCAATAGAGTACCACATAAGAAAAGACAACGTATTTTAATTTTGGTATAAAAATGAAAAATTCTTCATAATTTCATAGGATAAGGATTTGCGTTGTCGATCGGAACACTTTGTTCTGTTGTTCCAATTCAAACTTATTTAAACGAAACTGTTTGAAAAATCAAGATTTTATCTCAATTCTTCTATTCAAGACAAGGACAAGGATTTATTATTGTTTACACCTTTTGGTGAGCAGCTAGATCTTAGAATAACAGAAAGTAGAATTAAAAATATTTTTGCTCCAGGAGACTTCTTTTTACTTAAAATACAAGGAGGAAAGTCATATAGACTTTATGTAGCAAAAGTCCAGAACACACAGAGTGATGAATAAGTTGGAACATCTTGCAGGACGATTCCCGAAACCCAGAGATTTTAAGAAACTAAAGAAAAGCCAGCGTTCATCCCAGAAGATGTTATGAAAAAATTTAAGCCAAGCCACAACTGCTAGTTTTAAGGACAAGTACATATTTGTGGACGACATTAGTGACTTCAATTGATGTTAAATTCTTTGTATTTCAATTCAAAAGCATTTCTTAAAATTATTTTTAATTTTTCATAAGTTCAAAATTATTTTGAATTTTGACAAATTATAAACGTTTACTGGTATAGAAAATAAACTTTTATTTGACAGTAACTATCTGTTCTTATTCTCCCCCATCAATATTACTCATGTTTGTGAGACCTATTACAGGTTAAATTGAAAAAAATAAAAATTTTAACATGTGTTCCGATTGACCCCTATCAGCGGGGTGATTCGGAACACCCTAAATTCCTATATATTTCAATAATAACTGTTCAAAATGTTTTGTCTTTGCTTGGAATATCAAAAGCAAAGCAAGACCGAAGTTTTTACCCAAAAAGTCAAATTAAAATAAAATCTTTTAACTACTTTTTTTACAATCAAAGCTGAAAAGTGTTCCAATTCACCCCATTTTACGGGACAAATAATTCTGCGTAGTTAGCAATTATCAGCTGGCATTGTACATAATTGCTACATTTTATATCTAAACCCTATTCAGGACGGAATAGTAATCAGTTATTAATTATACATATAATCGGAAGATAAATCAGAAAATTAAAATGAAATACCTGAATATGAGATGCATTGATATAGGACGATTGATCTGTGATGGAAGGCAAAAGGATGACTCTGTTCATGTCATCTATAAAAAAATAATTAAAATTGAATTAATTTACTCATTCAAAACAACAAAAATATGTTACATCTAAGAGCAATAGTATTCAAGATTAAGCATCAACTAGGGGACGGAAAGTAGTTGAAACTTGAGTAAAAACCAAAAAGCAACGTCTAAAAGCACAAATAAGTCAAGTTAAAAATCGGCAAACATGTGTCAAACTCTATGAAGAAGGCCTCCTTCTTCAGTGCCAAGCAAGAAATGGCATTTCTTGCTTGGCAGTGAAGAAGGAGGCTTTATGCCTTTGAAACATGTTTGCCGATTTTTAACTTGACTTATTTGTGCTTTTAGACGTTGCTTTTTGGTTTTTACTCATTTTCGCACAAAGTGAACTGTTTTTAATAGTTGAAACTTGGTTCTTGTATATACAGTGAGCCCACTACATTGCAAAACCAAACTTATTTTTACAGCATAATACTGGCAGCTGAAGTTCCAGTTTAAAAGTGTAAAAAGTACAGTAATAAACTGTAAAACTAGCAACTTTACAGTTTACAGCTGTAAAGCAGCTATTTTACAGAGTATTATTGTAAAGCAGCAATTTTACAGTTCGTTACCAAAAAAATATTTGTATTATGCTGAAAAAACAACAGTATAAAACTGGTAGCAGAGGTTCCAGTTTAAAACTCTAAAATGCACAGTAATAAACTGCAAAATTAGCTATTTTACAGTTTATTACTGTAAAGCACCGATTTTACACTTTATTACTGTAAAGCACCAATTTTACAGTTTATTACAGTAAAGCACCAATTTTACAGTTTATTACTGTAAATCACAAATTTTACACTTTATTACTGTAAAGCACCAATTTTACAGTTTATTACAGTAAAGCACCAATTTTACACTTTATTACTGTAAAGCACCAATTTTACAGTTTATTACAGTAAAGCACCAATTTTACACTTTATTACTGTAAAGCACCAATTTTACAGTTTATTACTGTAAAGCACCAATTTTAGTTTATTACAGTAAAGCACCAATTTTACAGTTTATTACAGTAAAGCACCAATTTTACAGTTTATTACTGTACATTTAGCAATTTTTACCGTTTGTTACTATAAAATTAGCTGTATTATACTGTAAAAACAACGTCCATTTTTTACAGTGTAAAGTCTCTTGCCACCCTCTTAACATAGGAACGGCTGCTGCTATGTTCGTAAACATAAGCTTCGTGAATATAAGAGAGTGAAGAAATTAAAAAGCTATCTATTGGAGTTGTGGTCAATTCCATCGATAGTTCGATGGTTAATTCAGAGCATGTAGTTAGTTTTGTATTATTTATCATGCAGTTTTATTATTTTATCATAGTGCACTTCGACCTGCTTATTTTGCGCGCGAGAAAAATAGTTATAATAATTATTGTCCAGCAGGCCCGTCATTTCAAGTTTTTCCAGAGGGGCGCAAAGGGTGCAAACACAATGCAATATCGTTGAAAAATTAAAGTATAGTTTCAAAAAAATTAAAAAATACGCTTTTATACCCTAGCAGCATCATCTCATCGGCCGATGATCGACCATTCATCGAAACTCGATGAAATTCTCATCGGCCGATGATCCAATATGTCTCATCGGCCAAACAGAATCGGAGCAGCAAAATCCGATGAGTTTTGCTCGAAATACGATGAGATTTGGAGCAATTTACAAGCAGAACAGTCCCGTGCCGATGAATTTCATCGGGAAACTTGATTGGAAAGATATCGTTTTCCGATGGAATATAGCTCGGCTTTTTCATTGGGAAAGTTGATCGGAAGGATATCAGTTTCCGATGAAAAGTAGCTCATCGAAAACCGCGCTCGGATACTGATTGGAACGATGTCATCGTGCGTTACGGGATGAGTTTACGAGGAGTTCAATGATCGGTCGAGCAAAATCCGATGAGTTGATGCTACTTGGGTAGTTAATCAAAATATTTCATGATACTCTAATTTTCCTCTGAGTTTTAAAACTATTGAATCTCTACTAATAAGTTTACATGAACTTATAATGCATCAAATGGAATACAGTTCAGCCTGTAGTATCTTTTATTCAGAGTTACATACATACAGACAAGCAAACAAACCCACATGTGAAACTAATAAAAGCGTATTAATAACATAAACTACGCCCACTTTTTGCAAATATACATTGATTTCTGAAGGTCAGGGGGGGAGGCACTGACCCCCTGCCCCCTAAATGACGGGCCTGTTGTCCAGCATTTGGCGAGCCATAAGTTCAACTATCAAAATATTCCCAAAGAGCCAGTTGTTTCGTTCAAATGAAGAAACATAAAGCACGCAAAATGTAGCAGCTAGGACAAAACGTTAAGTTAATTTCTCTGTACTGACGCTACGCTGGCAGGGGAAGCTTTACGGAATTCCTTGATGATTTTTAAAAAGACTGAAAACTTCTTTGACGTTAGAAAAGTTTATTTTTATTGTCTCATTTGTTGATTTAATTTCGCCGTATCATGAAAAAATATTTTTTTTTTGTTCAATTTGTTTTCAAAACTAATTTTAGAGTATGAGGGTAAATTCAACCCGAAAATTGATTTTTGTAAATAGCTATTGTATTACTTAAAAAAAAAAAGATTTTTAGGCCTGTTTTGTGGCAATTTTCATCACAAATATTGGGGACACTGAGCCATCCCCTTGTTCACTACATTAGGCCATCAGGCCTCGTGTTTCGATAAAATTATGTATGTTCTAAATAAAACAAAAATAAATAAAGAAAATAACTAGACATAATTCAAAAATAGAAAAATAAATAAGATAACTAAACAATACAGAAATAAATAAATAAAATAACCAAACGAAATGCAAATAAATGCAATAGCTGAAAAAAAAACAAAAAATAAATGAATTAAAATAAATAAATTACAAAAGAAAATTTGTGAAAAACTTTCAATTTGCGTTTTGCTCTTAGCAAAAGAGCAGCCATTGCTATGACGAGCCGTCATTTTGGGTCGGAGTTTTCATTGCTGTGCAGCTAGGGTTACAAGATATCCAAAATGGCTGATGCATGTTTCTGGTTTTATACCAAAGTTTCTTCGTTTGGGTCGCAATACGAGACCTCGTTTCGTTTTAGACCGTCGGACAATTTAAAAAATAATTAAAAATTCACAGTTGAGAAAATGAAAGTAAACTCCGTGTTATTTTTTTCTACTCACTGATAGCTATATACAGGTGACGGGCTCCGTATGTTTGTAACCGATGTCTAGAAGCCCCCACAGCACCTACAGACCAGAAACTTGGCACAAAAATTCGAACGTATGCCCGTGAAATGCACTCGAACGCCGAATTCTAAATTTCGAATTAGTTATTTTTAAATTAATTAATTAGTCTCATTTTCGGTGTATCCGGCATAATTGAGGGGAGAAAACTATCTTCCTCCCCCTAACATTATACATCGCGGGAAAGGGGGTTTTCTTCTGAAAAAAAAAGTTTTAGCACATTTCTATCAGTTAATTAGAACAGGAGGTATTAATTAATCAAATTTAGTCAATTTTCAAGGCTTAACTATATACGCAAAACTGAAACACTAGGTCCATTTTCCAGACAATCTGCTCTCTTTCCCTAAAGTTACATAGTGGTTTAAATTTGCGTATAGATTTCAGCGTTGAAAATTTACAAAATTTGAATAATTAATATTTCCTATCACTTACTTAACTTAACGTCTTTTTGATTTATTTGGCGAATTGTTATAAACTTTAACAGGACTTTTAGGGGAATTTAAAAGGTTGTGGAGCACATTTGAATTAGAGAATATAATAATTTTACTTCAGAGGTTTAGAGTGAATTTAAAATTATTCAGTTGACTTTTCCTTTACATTTACTGCACGGGCATCGCCGTGTGGGTACTGCTAGTTCTATATAAATGTCAATGACAAAAAGTTGTACTTTTGACTGCATTAAACACCCCATTGTGGAAGTAAATAATCTAATTTTTCTTTAAAGTGTTTGCGTGTTCTTTGTGCAACATCTAAACCTTCAAACTAAGTAAAAGAGAACCTATCGATTGCTCGGAAGCCCTATTTTATTTTATTCCAGCCATTTTATTCCACCCCTTGTTTATTAATTTAATCCGACATTAGATAGAGGAATAAAAAGTACTTCCGATATCTTGCCGTTCTTAATGGAATACTTCACTCAGGATTAAAGAAAAATCTTTTGTGAAGGGAATACGATGCTGCAGCTCCAATAATTATTAAATAAAGGCTTTTAATTCTGATTAAAATCACTTTTGACCCCGATAAATTGGGAAGTAAAGCATTTTTGAAAAATTCCGCTGGAAAGGGCATTAAGGCTATAAATTTATGGCTTTTATTAAATACTTAAAAAGAAGGGATGTGAAATCCTTTAGGTATAAAATCAGTAGCGTCACTGAGATGAGGGGACGGTCCGCCCCCTCTCAGGGATACTCTTCTGGGGGTTGCCCCCTAAATGGATTTAAGAGTTTAGGTAAAATGTAAATACTTCAATTTTGAAAATTTTTCTCAATATATCCTATATTATATTTAATCTATCAAATCTTAATGAAAGTGGAGCACAGTTTTTCGGGGATATATACGACTATGGTTTGATGACGTCATTTGATTCTTGTTGACGTCAACCACACACATACACACACAATTCCCTTTGTTAGTTTAATCTCTATCCTATAATAGCAATAGTAGTTTGTATTTCGCTATCGTAATAACGGGTATGAATTCAAGACCCGTTTCATAAGGATAAGATATTACAGCAAGAAAAGAGATATATAGGTGTCACATGTAAGAGTAGCAAAATACAAAAATACAAATAATTATTGCATCGAAAGAGAAAAAAACTTACATGGGATGATACACTCATATCTATTCTTACATCTATTGACATCCCACGCACCTACGCAGTAGGTTTTGGGCTCTTCGAAGACATCATTCAATTTCTGGTAACAAAAATGAAAGACATTAAAAAAAACAACAACGAGTAAACCATATTTAGGTACATCAAATATAATTATTAACTGTTTATTCATATATAAAATTCCCTTTGAGCTACATACATTTGAGACTTTGAAGTAGAACTGAAAAACAGATCAGTTGCGGTGTTATTCAGGAGCGACAAATTTATTAAAAGTAACACTCACGCACTGATACCTTCATTTTTTTTTGGCATAACTTTTGAAGTACCTTCCTATTTTTTTTTTCAGATAGTATGAATAATGTATATATATATATATATATATATACTTTTTAAACAAGCGTACATTAAATTTTCCCGTTTTCCCGTACTTGTAGAATCATCTATTTACTAATACAAAAAAGTAAAAAAAAAAAAAAAAATCATTTTATTGTGACTAATTGTGGGAACACATAAAAGTGACACAAAGATTCGAATGTGCGAAACTGTGAAGTGAAATGACACAGTCAAGAAACTCTTATGCCCAGTTCAGAATTATTTCTGAATAGCTGAAAATACCGAACAGCTCAGTTGCAGCATCCAGAGACAGCAGTTTCACCCTTGTTTTGGGCTCTTCAGTTTGGAATAACCACAACCGAGCTGAATTCAAATAGCCTCATATGGAAGACTTAGTTCCAGCTGTGATAAATATGGTGCGCTAAAATATTTTTTGCTACCGATGTGAAGATATACTCATGAGCTGTTTCGAATGTGGTTTGTTATGTTGCCTTAGCTAAGGGACTCTCCGGCCAATTTTAGCTTTCGTTTCCAAACAGTTATTGAACATAGAAATTTTCATAGGTTCTTATACTTAAGATACTTGAAAAAAAAAAAAAAAAAACCTTACTATCATGTTTTGTGTATTCTGAAGAAGAATATGCGAAATAAAGAAAACATTCTAAAAAATTCTCATTCTTTAAAAAAGGCGCTTTTTGAAAGTTGTCTTAAAATAATCTGTATTTTTGAATTCAAAAGCATTTTAGGATAATTAGGCAGGAATTCAAATGAAACACCATTGCAATCGCTTCGAGGCGATCGCAAATTGCAATCGCTACTGGAAGTCGAATTACATTAGAATCGCATCTCGTAGCGATTGCAACGTATCCAAATTTGGGAATTTGCGATTGCATTGGTGAGTTACGATCGTCCGTGTTTCACTTGAATTCCTGCCTTTGTTTTTTATGCCCTGCTCATGAAACTGCTGGGGCAAATTAATCTTTTCATGTGTTTCTAGGTTCTTTTCTTGAAATGTTCCGTTTCGTTGCTTTTTCAAAAGCAATTTAATTACACTTTTGCCGCACTAGGAACAGTCAAAATATTGTCACATAAAATTACACATTCAGAATCATGTCTTAATGATTCTGAATGTTTAAAATATGAATGTAAAAATGTAGAATCGTGTCATCATAATCGGTAGACTTCGAAAATATATCTTTTGACTAATAATATACATTCCAACTGGATTAAAAAGTCTTTGTTGATTGAATTTCGACTAATAGAAACCCAAACTTTTATTTTAAAATTGATCGTAGGATTTGACAAATGATAAATGACTTCTTACGTCCAACTCTGCGGGGGAGGCTTTCCGCCAATTTGCTTAGAACAGCAGATGAGTCCTTTTGGTTTGGAATGATTAATTACTGCTGAATACGTACCTCGAATTCGACCTCTAGTCCCGTCCTACAGTTGTCCCGCACTTTCCCCTTCAGCAACTCGTAATGGTCCCGCAAATGGTGCAGCTCCAGTTCTGTGTCGCCGAACTGCGCATGCTCCATGAGGGCCCGATACACGAACATGTATTCCTCCTGGAAAAAAAAGGTGATGTGAGTTAAAATTTCGGAATTTATGCTGAAAAAGGAAATATATTAGTTGAATGAAGATTCATTTATTTATTCGCTGCCCTGGATTTACTTTAGTTACCGAAAATGTTCTGCATTGTTTAAGAACAATACTGTACCTCAGAATCAGACTGACGTAAGTCCATTTTCGTAACTTTTCAGCAGAGGGCAAAAACGATTGCCGAATACATGCAAAAGATAGGACTCGTGCTCTTAACCCATTAATGCCTGACATCTTTTTTTCAAAAGATATTTTTGTACTGGTTACAAATAGTGTTTAATGGACAGGAAAAGTAATAAAAAAAAATTATGTAAAAAATAAATTTTTTATTAAGGAAAGAAACATCGTCCCTTAAAAGTTACGATAGATCCCAGAGGGTACATACTTTTTTTGCAAAAAATTTTTTCTGCCTACGATATAACATTTGAAAAGACATTTTATAAGAAGAAATAAAATCAGCAATGAACATAAACTGGGAAGCTGGGAATCACTTTGAAAACTTTGCTCTTTTTCTTAAGATTGTGAACGATGTCATTTTTGATAAAGATCATATTAAAACCGCTACAGAACACAGTTTACAATGGTTACGTGCTGCAATCTGTTGATAACGAATTGAAACAATACCAAGGTACTCATTGAACACTATCATTTGGTTGAAATGTTCATTTTGGGGAAATTCAAACCCTTTTTTGGACCGTCCCTAAAAAGGGACGCCATGCATTAATGGGTTAATGATGCGAAATAATTGGGAAGGAATTTCTTTTATAGAATAACGTTCTCATGGGTGTATGCGGAATAAGATTCTACATACAATGGTGCAATAAAGTGAAAATCGCCATTTTTGGACTTACGTCGTTCTGGTTCTGAGGTACAGAATAGGCGCCCATAGGCGAAGTTTTAGGGGGGGGGGGAGCTCAGATATTTTCCCTATGGCTTAGCAAGATATTTTTCCATGGAAAGCATTTTCAGTGCATATTACAGTTATTGAAAGTTGACATTTTTAATAATTTATTCCTCAACCTCTTCAGTCCCAGTTGCAGATACATATATGTGTACCTTCCAAGTTTCTATTTATATTTGCTTTCAAAGCAAATTATAACGAAAAAAACTATGCATTACAAAATTCTACGATTGTAGCATTTATTTTTCATCAATTCCAATTTTTTTTCTTGGTATTATTCAGACCTAACAAAGGTTTAAAAACCTGAAATTCATGGTTGAAAAAAATCAGGACTGAAGAGATTAATGACTTAAGAAGAAATGTTTTTAGTTGAACAACTTTTGTAATATTGTTGGTGTTTTTGAGCTATTGCAGTCACATTGCGCTGCTTATTTGTTCACTTTTGCCAATCTTCAACTGAAATATCTTGGATGCAGCATTACCACAAACAAAGAAGTCAAGTGGAGTTAGGTCTGACGATCGGGGGAGCACAAATTTTTCAAGAGCTCTACCAATCCATCCTCAAGTTTTTTTTTTGTGTGTTTGTAGTTTACTTCATAGAGGACAGAAGTTTTCTGTTGCGCCTGTTATATTAATTTAATTATTTTCAAACAGTCAAGAAGCAAAGCGATTTGGGACAAATTTCTGAACAAATCGCTATTTCAGATGGAGTGGAAAAAAGTTTAACTTAGTGGTTTGTGAAAAGTAATAAGCTTTGTTTCATGCCATGTTCTAGAAAGTACAACGCATGAACTGAAAAAAAGGCATCTTGAATTTGAATTATGTTTTTTTGCAATGACGAATTGCGATAGGTGTGTGTGTGTGTGTGTGTATGTGTGTGTGTTTCTTCACTATCATGTCCTGCATGGGCCCCTGCAGCGGGCCACGGAGCAGGAGGTAACTGCTGCACCGGGTCGCGAGGCGTTGGCAGGCTGCCAATCTAAGAGGGGCGACTACAAGCTGCTTGAGGTCCAAAAGGAAAACATATAGCAATTTGTCATTGCTAAAGAAAGGAAAAACTTTCCACCACTTTTCAACACATAAAATCAGCATGAAATAGTAAACAAAATAAACTCTGATTTCCAAAATGTAATTGGCAAATATAAAATGAGAAGTCACAAGAATGGCAGAATAGTTATATTTTCTCTAAATAACCTCACATCGAATTTTTTTGAACCCTTTTTTTTATAAATTCATAAATGAGTAAATCGTTTGAAAAAATGGGGTTGTTTGAAGTCGAAGAGAAAAAAGACTAAATTTTAATTAAGGGAGTATTTCTTTTATTCAGTTTATCAATTCCTCAAGAAATATGTTTAAAACAATTTCGACTCAAAAAATTAAAACGCAATAAAAGCAAATTTTAATTCTCATTTAAATTTACCTAGTTCGTATGAATATTTGTTATGACAAGACTATATCACTAATTGTGATGTTGGAATTAAAATGCATCATTAAAATTAAATGGCGGAATTTGCTCATAAGCTCTGTACCATCGTCAGTACAGGTCAAAGCATTTAAGCCCATTTTGAGCATGCAATAAATAAATGCCAAATTGACGAGCAAGGAACTATAACGTTAATTCATATCGCTTTTAATCAGTCATTTCTTTTGGAATTTTCTAACACAATGAAGTCCATGCGCGCATTTAACTAGATTATTTTTGCCAGTTTTAATTGATCAGAGAACGGCCCTTCACGCATTATAATTTAATCAACCTATTTTTCAAGTGTTTTGTTGCAATCGGTAATTTTTCCGATTGGATTTATTAAATCAGATTATCTCCTCCGAGAAATGTGTTTTTAATCGGATTAAGTTCCTGTCGGAATTTCGTTTAAATGGAAAACTCATTTGGAGATATTTTTAATCCAGGGAATAAATTAATGAAAAGGAATTTCGAAGCTGTACAATTTCAATTTTGGCGTCTACATTGTAGGTCATATCATTTCTATCCCCTGCAAAATTTCTCAATTATGGTAATATAAATTTATAGCTATGCAAATAAGAATATTTACAAAGTATTTGTCTTTCTATATATTTAACCATTCTATTGATCTCTCTTTTTATCTGTTTATTTAGGGGAAGACCGCCTATATTGAACCACTGCTTAAATTGGACCTCGGGCTTAAAATCTAGTACGGAGATCTGTGCTACACTTTAACAGTAGAAATATAAAGTTTTAGGAATAAAACCAATGTGTATGAAGTTTCACCACCCTTCGAGCTGTTTAGCGTGATTTACGGCGCGATTTGTGTTGGAAACTTGCGAAATCTTATTTCGCGGACTTGTTTCTAGAAGGATAACTCAAAAACTTGTGAGTTGAGGTAAAATGCTGTTACAGCATTATAATCTGTGTTTAATAAGGAATACATCGATGTATTTATATGCGCGATTGTGATGATTTTTAACAGAGCAATGAACGGAAAAATAAAAAATGGTGTGTTTTCCTTTATTGGACCGAAAATTTTTTCCTATATTGGACCGGTGGTCTAATTTAAGAAATGATTTTAAACAAGACGTTTTATTAATCATAACATAAAATAAGTGACTCATCTTATTTAATAGCGTAGTTAAAGTTATTTTAAGCATACTTAACCACCTATTCACGATATTCATTTAAACTTTTTTATCAAGCACATTTTTATCAAGCATAAGCAGCAACTTCTTAAGATGTATGTTTTTTTTTCTCTTCATCTATTAAGCTGAAGTTTCAGGTTGTTAAACATAGTTATTAACTTAAATAAATTTTATGATGGTTTACTGAGAGAAAAATATGAAATTCTTCGAGATTTTCGAAAAGATTTTAAAAGAAAACAATTTATATGCTACTAAAATGTTCAATGTAGTTGAATCCGGTCTTTTCACTGTTCAAAAGCCCCAAAATATATTGACGTATACAGGCAAACACCATGTTGGAGCAGTAATGAGTGGTGAACAGAATTTCAAGCTCCCCATGCTTGATGCTTATTTTCAAAAGATTACGTTCCATGTATGAACTTACCGTAAAAGCATCCTCTGGTGAGAAATATTCTCGTTCAAAAAAAAAGGTTGAATTAAAAACGATAATTCACACAGTTGATACAACATTTTATCAAAACTGTTAAGTCAAGCAATGTAAAAAGAATGCCCTTCTATTAATGTATAGTCACAGTACTTACATAAGGAATATTGATGTAATAAACTTGACAACGAGAACGATATAATAATGCTTTCTGTTTAAGCACATCATGCACGTAGATGTGGTCTTTATTCAGTCTCTGTCTACATATTTTAATCGAACATGTGATACATGAAGGCGAGAACATCCAATGAGATCCATTATCTGATATCGCATAGGAGAACTCTTTTGTAACTCTCATGGGCAAACCGCAATGAAGGCCATGGCAAATGCTATGAGTGGATTCCAAAGAAACGGAGTTTTGCCTGTTTATTGACATGTGTTTAATGACATTGATTTGGCTGCGTCAGAATTAGAGGTAAGTAGTCCAGATAAAACTACTCAAATTGAACAGGTTACATGTTCGGTGTAAGTTGTACACCATGTACAAGAACTAGCTACGACTTAACATGATTAAGTGTATGAAATGCTATTGGCGAGTTTATCAACACTGCCTAAGTGAGCCCGAAAAAAAGAAATTCTATTGCAAATCCCGGAAAATAGCTGTATAGTTCAACTATAAATTATTCTATGATTTCCTGGTACGGTCCAATTTATGAAGCGCATGGTTCAATTTAGGCGCATATATTCCTAAATTGGACTTTTGCAACTTTTTATAAGATAATTGTTTAAAAAATAATTTTCATATTTTCAGAAAATATAAGCTCCTAGGGCGGTTCCTGGTTAAATTTAGCTTACGATGGCCTATTTGACATTTCTGTTTTGCTTCAGATTGAGCGACACAGGCCTCCTGTTCTTAGAGGGTCCAATATAGGCGGTCTTCCCCTACCTATCTATCGTTCTATTTCGCTTCATATTTATTATCAATCAAATAATCGACTCGGATGGAATGCTCCCGGACTCGAATCCCGAATCGGGCATGGATGCTCTCTCTCTTTTTCTTTATTCTCCAAACTGCATCTGTGGTGATTTTGGAGATGTAAAACACTACCTACTCTCTTGCCCACACACCAGAGTCCACCACTTCCCCTATAGTAATCAAAACATGAGAGACAATTGTAAAGTCCTCTCCCGTGTTGACCTTAAAGCTCACAGATGCATGTTAAATCTATTAAACTTTCTTGAAGCCAACAGGACCCTGCTCTTCCCCGACCTAAACTAAAATTCACCCTTAATCACTTTCTTTTGTTATGCATGACATCTTCTGATTAAATTTCTCTCACCTACCCCTTTTATACAACCTTCCGTCCAACACGTGATCTTAGCCCGTAATATTCTTGCGCACACCTTTTCATTCACTTAGTGAATTTGCCTTTATTTATTTTATTTATTTTTATTTTTTATTATTCTGTTTGTTTCGTATTGGGGTCATTCCATAGAAATGTCAACCTCAGCCTAAAAAATAAAAGTACTTTAAAGACTTAACTGTGACCTATCATTTTATTCAACATACTTTCTAGTATATGAATCTAGCAAAAATTTTGAAAAATCCATTTTGGTGTTTATGTTAGAGCTCTGTTAGTACATGGCTGCAGAAAAGTCTTAGTAAACGCTAAAAACATTGGTCATTGTTTTCGTGCATATTGTTAGAATTTCTGTGAATTTTTAGAAGAACTGCGTTTCTTATGAAAGTTTGGAGTTATATCTGATTGAATTAGCAGCTTTTTTCATTCAGTTTATAGGATAAGCATTTTAATTATCTTCATTATTTCACTTTCTTATTTTATGTTACGTTAGTCACAAAAATGCAATGTTTTCTATTTTTAAACTGAACTAAAAATAATTAAATACCATAGCTCTTTATTTTCTTATGTCTGTATCATATCTACATGAAAATCCTAAAATATTTATTTTAGATATATTTAATAGAAAAATATTAGTGTGACTAACGTAACATTTTAGGTGTGTGACTAACATAACAGTTTGAATGTGACTATCGTAACAGTTTAAATGTGACTATGGTAACAAGTAAAAAAAGATTAATATAGCTTAAAACTTAACTATTTTAGTGTTTATTTAAATTTCCAGTTAAGAGTAAATAAATATATCAAATTAATTTGAAATATTTGAGGCAAAATAGCTCC
>JAXGGA010008812.1:0-54748 GCA_038373865.1 Uloborus plumipes
TTACCTTTTTTGTATTTCTTTCAAATTTGGCTCATCAATTGTACCCCTTAAGGTAATCAAAAGTCTCAATTTTTAGATTTTTATCTCAATTATTTTTTTATTTATGAGACTTTGAATTTTGGAAAAACCCTCGTTTTTTCATGGATGCTTGAACATAAAAGGGGTCATAACTCGGCACCAAATTTCGATAGAACGATTTGGTAAATGGTATTTTAAAGTACGTTAGTTGCCGTTTAATTTGATATGCAACATGACAAATTTTATAAAAATTTTATTTAAAAAAATGAAATTTAAATTTGAAACTTGAATTTCTCGGACAACATATACCGTAAAATGGGGTGTATAGGAACAGCGGGGTCAATCGGAACAAAACTTCCCGACCGTACAAAGAAATTCTTCATAAATATACTATTGAGTATTTTTCGCCATGAATTTTTTTTTTAGAAAGGTAAGATCATAGGAAGTAGGAAAAAATTACTTTTGTCAATCTGGCAACGCTACTGGCTTCTAAAGAGGGCTGCACGTTGAATGCTAGAAAACATCACATTTTCATAGACTGCAAAACTTCATATGCATGAACAAACCTTCTTATATTTGAAAACTATGAGTGGTATGTTTCAATTATCCATGTATCTGAACAACAGAATACCACATTAGAATTTACATTTTTTATAAATTGTGTCATAAAAGTGAAGAATTCTGAAAAATGCCATAGGAAAAAAATTTGCGGGGTGAATCGGAACACTTAGTTCTGTTGTTCCAATTCAAACTTATTTGAAGGAAACTGTTTGAAAACTCAAGATTCTAACCCTAATTCTTCTAATCAAGACAAGGACAAGGATTTATTACTGTTTATCCCTTCTCGTGAGCAACTAGATCTTAGAATGACAAAAGTTGCAGATTTCAAAAGATTTTTTCTCCAGGAGACTTCTTTTTACTTAAAATAAAAGGGGGAAAGTCACATAGACTTTATGTAAGAAACGTCCAGCACACAGACAGTGATGAATAAGCGAAAAAATCTTTCAGGACAATCCCCGAAACCCAGAAATTTCAAAAAACTAAAGAAAAGGTAGAGTTCATCCCAAGAGATGTTATGAAAAAACTTAAGCTAAGTCACAATTGCTAGTTTTAAGGACAAGTACATATTTGTGGACGACATGAGTGACTTCCATTCATGTTAAATCTTTGTATTTCAATTCAAAAGTATTTCTTAAAATTACTTTTCATTTTTCATAAGTTCAAAATTATTTTGAATTGTCACAAATTATAAACGTTTACTGGTACTGAAATTATACATTTATTTGACAGTAATTATCTGTTCTTATTCTCCCCCATCAATATTACTCATGTTTGTGAGACCTATTACAGATTAAATTGAAAAAAATAAAAATTTTAACAAGTGTTCCGATTGACCCCTATCAGCGGGGTGATTCGGAACACCCATAATTTGCTGTATATTTTAATAGTAATTGTTCAAAATCTTTTGTCTTTGCTTGGAATATCAAAAATAAAGCAAGACCGAAGTTTTTATCCAAAAAATAAAATTAAAAAAAAATCTTTTAACTGCTTTTTTTACAATCAAAGCTGAAAAGTGTTCCGATTAACCCCATTTGACGGTAATGATTTTTTTCAAAAAAATCTCAAAAATTCTTGTGTATTTTACCTTTGTTTGTACAAATTTTTAGTTTGGGTTCTTAATGGGATCATATTTTTTTGAATTTTATAATAAAACTGTATAGGAAAAAAAATGATATTTATTAGATTCTATCTGTTTAAATACTAAGTTCTCTTGCTTGTGATGGTCTAAAAAGCAGTAAGTAAACATGAATATGCTTGAAGTGAGCTGGCATGAATGTGTAGATTGGTTAGGTTCCTCCCCCTCCCTCCCCGCACAACCACTCTTTTTTATTTCAAAAATGTTTAAAAAAAACCGCTTTGATACTACAAAATGAATAGTAAACTTATTTAAAGTTGGTAAATGGGTTTCCTTAGAACTAATTAAATTTCAACATAGCGGCCGAATCACACCTCATGCTTCGGCCGAAGCAAAGCTTCTGTCCATCTCTATTGTTAATTAATGAATTCATTTGTGTAGCTTTTTTCTCTCGTTTCTTTTCGTTTTAACTAGTTTAAATTAGAGAGAATAATTAAAATGAAAATATCCTCATTTGTCCTTGAAACTGTAGATGCATTAATTTTTTCTCCTTCCCACATCAACAGATATTCGATTCAGAGAAATATAAGCACTTCCACCCGTTCTCAGCATAAACAAGCGAGTCTCCAGATTTTAAAAGTTTTTTTGATTACCCAACGATATACCGTTTATCGGACGTAACCTTAGAAGGTAACTCCGAATTAGCTGAGTCGATGTCTTAAAAAGTTTTCGAAATTGCGAATGTATGCATTTTACTCCATGGTATATAAGGTTGGAGGTGCTAAGGTTTGACCACGCTCGGCTCCCGAACGTAGGCCAAGATGAAGTTCCTTGTGGCTACAGCGTTGCTTCTTTGGGTGGCAGCAGGTAAGAATACCTCCTATGATTGGTTGATATTCGCTAAACGATATTTAGAATAATCGATTAAATTTACGCAAGACGATTTTTGGCGTAATTGATTAAATTTACGCATCACGATATTTAGAGTAATCCATTAAGTTTTTGCATAAAGATACTGAATATAATCGACGAAGTTTTTGCATAAAGATATTGAGACATAACGATATTTAGAGTAATCAATTCAGTTTACGCATGGTTACAATCGTTCTTTTAAACAATAGATTTCTAATGAAAATTAAGAATTTTTATCAAAAAAGTAAAATATAAAGTTACTTACTTGGAAAAAATTTAAGGAAAAATACCATTTCTGAGTGTTGTTTGATTAACTTCATGAACTATATGGTGAAAATTAAAAATATTTCCGATGTTTTAAAGAGATTTAATATTTCAAATCATGTTGATGTAGATGACCTAAATTTAATTAACTAAATTAATTAATAATTAATTAACTAAATTTTTCTCAAGAAAAGACTGATACATTTAAGCAAAATCAGTTTAAAACGCATATGGAAAGTAGCTTGAAAATGCTTCTATTATTTATCATAACAGCTTATTGGCATTATTCTTCCTTTTTAAATGTTTTAGTTATTAAACATTAATAATACCTTCTTTTATACATTTGTTTGCAAAAAAAAGCATGCATCTTAAAGAAAGTAATGTTATTCTAGAAATTGAAAGTTACATTGGGAGCATGCTAATTTATTACTGGTAAATAACTTAATCTACTGTATGTTTTGATTTTTTCCTTTATTTTTTAATTTAAATTTTTAAGCTTATAGTTACAAATGCTTGAAATCCCATTTGTGAATCACTTTTAGAATATGAGAGATGCTTAAATTTTGATAATAGTTGCAATATTTTAAATGCTAAAATGTTACAGTTTAGAAATTAAAAACATCTCCAGTCATTATAATAAGCACTTCTGAATTTAAAATGCTCTATTTTTACCTTCTTTTTTTTCATTTCAAAATGTTTAAAATCTTTTGCGAGCAAATTTTTAAAATACAATTTATGGTTTAAAAAAATTTTGAATTGATAAATTAGTATTGCTCTTTCTTAGCCAAGAAATTTTAAAGTAATCTAAAATGTAATTTTACGAAAAAATTATGATTTTAAAATAAAATGTAATGAGTAATTAATGCTATTATTAATTTCATGCTACTATATTTTTTACCAATTAGCACAATTTCATTGTTGAAACATGATTTTGATGCAAGTATGTAAATCTAAAAAAATTTCCATTGCAAAATAATTTAAAATTTTAAGTTTTTTAAAATATGTATTTTTTCTTCTTCCAGATGCCTACCATACTTCCCAACACAAACTCCTTGGTCCCAGTAAGTATGCTTATTTTTAATTGTAAAAAATGTATTTAAAAAAAAGTGGAGTTTTGTTTAATGATGAGCAGAAGACTTTTTAACAATTAAAAATTTAACAAATATTTACTTATGTATACATATTTTCAAATAAAGACCAAATGAAGGAGAATTCTGCTTGTTACTCCATCGAATGCAATCCCTAACAAAATAATTGTTTGTTTTTTAAAATTATTGTTAGAAGCATTACCCATTGCCCTTCGGTAAAAGTAATTCTAATTAAAAAAGAAGTTTAACTTGGGGGGGGGGCAGAGGATGAGGAAGTTCATCAGAGCCAACTGGATAAGCGAAATATACATGAACACAGTCAAACTAAAGAGTAATTATGGAAACAGCAAACGTTGGGCTAAACAGTTCCCCTCTTTGCTTATTCCCGTTATCACTTCTTTCTGAATGTGCCATAGGTGTGTCACTTGATCTATGGAAGATCAAATACTAAATCTCATGTTTCCTCTCATTCGTTATAGTGTTCCAAGTGGGAAAAATCCACTACTACAACTTGACAATGGATATCAGCGCCAGCATCGCCGGAATCAGTCCACAAACTGCCATTTCCAGACTTAACGCTGAACTCGCCATCAATGCCAAATCGCCAAAAGATCATGTTCTTAAGGTGAGCCTGGAGTCAGCTGTCATTCTGTATTCCACATTTACAATACCCGTACATTTAAATGTTTTAATTTTAAAGTTCATCACTGTAACTTGCTACCTGTACTAAACCTCAGTAGACTTAAGTGCAGAATAGGAGTGTATTAATAATATGATGGATCATACTTGTTGGAAACTAACGATTTTCAACTTTGGCGACATTCCACGTCTGTATGGAAGCCCTTATATTTGCCGCCATATTTGGTCAAAGTTATATAGAAATTATTTATTTGACAATATCATACATTGTCTATTTATAACTTTAATTTTCTTTTCTTACCTTTTCGAAGCACTAAGGTTTTGTTAAAGTGAAGAAACTTAATTTTTTAGTAACTCTCAAATGATTAAATAATTAGATTCATAAGTGAATGTTGTTCAACAAAAGATGTCGTTCTAACGGAATGTTTTCCCCCGCAGTTGATGAACGTGAAGGTGAGCGGTTCGGAGAAGTCCATCCCTAGTTACTCAACTTTCCTTCCACTGCATCCAGACAGTGCTTTGGAAAGCCACCTCGCCCTTCCCGTAACATTCACACTAGAGAAAGGACAGGTAAGCTCTCTTTTCCATTTCACATCAACAGATTTCTCTTGTTGTTCTCTGCAAATTCTCTTACCTTATACAATTGATTGAACATTTTAATTCATGCTGGGCCCAATTAGGACGTCATGTGCCCCGGAGCAGACATTTCATTCGAAGCCAAATTATGCCTTAATTTGACAAATAGAAAACAATGAAATTATCATCAAATTCAATTATGAAAATATTAAGCAAATATAATTATGAACTCAAAATTTATCTAATGACTTGAAAACAAATTTTTCTTTTTTTTTCTAATCAAATATTTAGTATTTTTCAAGAATGTTGCATTTAAAAAATATCTTGCAAACATGAACATTTTAAAATTTTATTAACTTTCAACTACTGAAATTATTTTTTTTTATCGAAAAAAAAATAATTTATGTACACAGAATGCTAAAGAATGAAGTATTTAACACATGTAAAGTAAATTTTTGCTTTCGAAATTTTTTTGATGTTTTAAAAAAAGTTCTTTGACTTGTGTCAGAAACATCAACCTAAAATTACACTGATCATCAAAGGAATAACGCTCTCTTAGGCAAATGTAATGATGAAATTTGATATGACCTTAGAGTCAGAGTGAGTAGTATAGAGCAAACTTTTAATCACTAATTAGGGAAACAAAGTTATAAATTTTTTATGAATATAAGGCCCCAATCTGACAGAGAGAGTCTTGGGCATTTGCCCTTGCATTATTTAGACCCAAATATAAATTTCTAATAAGTAACCACCCATTGCTGAAGGAAACAAACTCAACTAACATGTATTCGTTGTTCCTTTCAGGTCACCAGCTACAGCATGAGCAGCGAAGAGACCTTGGAAACCAGGAAGATCAAGAAGAGCATCCTGCGGATGATTGAGATGTATGTGGATGAAACCTCAGTCAAGCAGATGCAGACCAGGAACATTGGCGAAATCCCAGTCACTTACAACCTGACCAGGGTACGTTTAGAACATTTCATTACTGGTTCAACTTATTGAGCATAGTCGATTACACATAGTTCTTTAAACTTACCTGAAGTAAGATGGCCAAAGTGGTTATTAATAGTTGGGACAATAACTAAGGTCAGATTTTGACCAAATTAAGTTTATGATAGAAATCTGTCCGCCTTGTATTGAGTTAATAATGAAACACTGAGCATTAACCAATGTCCTAATAGTTTTTATAGGTAGCTCGATGCTTTATTTAGAGCTTAAATAACTAATGTCACTAGTAATTCAACTAGTTAGTACTACTTAAAAATTTTTTAGGAATTTCTAAAGAAACATGAGATAATAATCTCTTGAAGAGTTCAGCATTTGATTGGACTGAAACAGACCCTACAAATCCCTATTGGAATAAGGACAGTACTTTTTAAAAATTATCAGAGAAGGAAAAAGAAATTAACGCATACAAATCACAACAGAATAAAGACAATAGCCTCATTATAAGTCAGTCCAATAAACTCGTTAAGGGAATGAAGCTTTAATTTTACCTTTACGCCAAATAGCTTTATGGCAAAAGAAATATAACTTCAAAAATACAATAATCATGTTATGTATATATTCTTCTATGCATAAGACTTCAAATTTTTGTGTAAAATTTTAAATACTTGGATCAAGCCTTTACCATTTTCCTCATCCAGCAACAATACACCCAGAAAAATGATTCATGATTTTTTTTTTCTCCCACAGAAAAGCCCATCAGGCGAGTACCAATCCCACTACATCATTACCGCCAGCCCCTACCCCAACTTCCCCATGGAGACCAACGTCTACAACATCAGCCGATCCGACAACTACGAGAACATCCGATACCCCGGCCACAAGTTCCACCACAACCTCAAGCAACAAGGATGTTCCGAAGTTTGCAAGAAGGACTGGAAAGACAACAAGTACGGTGCTGGATGCCCAAGTGGATCCGAGCCAGTAAGTACATGAATTCGTCGCTTCTAAGTTCTCCAATTATCATTATTAAAACAAAAATTCATTGCTTCTAAGATCTTCAATTCCAGTAGTCAGAAATACATTCATAACTTTCCAAATTCTCTAATTACAATAATCAGAATGTAAATTCATGCTCCTTTTCCAATAAGCGAAAACATTTATCCAGTAAAAATGAAACGTCGTAATCTAAAGGAATGCGAAATTATGTTTAAGTACACTTTGTATTGAGGCAATTTAGTTGAGGTATAGAATGAGATCTTAGAAAGACCACATCTATAAGGAGACCACCCTACATAAGGAAGTTTATATTTGGTCTATATTTTGAAGCTATCGATTTAACATTGATTTTCACTATATTTTAAAGGACCACTAATTGTCAGTCTCCCTTCCTGAAAAAATTACTTTTAGTAGGAAGAGGTTAAGATTATTATTCTGGAGAAAGGAGAAAAATAGGACATACTATCTGTCTTCTAATTAACTAGGATAGAGAACACTAGCTGAAATCAATGGATTCATAGAAAGTTCTATTCCTGCTAGGTATTATTCAAAAAGTTTGAGGTGATGAACTAGAGTGTAGAAAAGAAGATTGTAAATCAAAAATTGTTGAAAGCGAAGCAAAGTTCAGTTAACTTATGTTTGCAGTACAGTGGGTGGTCTTTTTACGGAGGTTTCTAAATTTCTATACATTTTATCCTCAAATTTCTCTTACCTCATGTTCAAAAGTATAAATACAATTTAGTCAAAATGTATCTAATGAAATATTTTTCGTCGTTTCTTAGCACCAATCACCAATTAAGCTTTACTACACCCACCACCACCACTTGGCTGCTAAACAAGGAGTCATGGTACCAGAAATCATCGAAGTTACCGAAACTCACGTTTCCAACTACTACGATCAAGATATGAAGATCTTCATCAGGTAAGGCTAAACCAGAAATCAGGAAATCGGCATCAAAACTGAATTTATAGTTGACTTTTAGATCTCATATTTCTGACTCTTAACAGGTCTTACATGCGCCACAAGAGTGTAACCGACAGAGGAAGCCTTCCTGAACCTAAGAGTGAAATGCAACGATACACCGACTTAGAAGACTACGAACAAGAAATCAACACACGAGGTAATGAAATCAACTTAACTTAGCCGTATATTTTGTCGTACTGACTCTTTATCTAAGCGTGATTAGGTATGCCTCAAATAAGAAGAGACCATGTATTGAGAAATTTCATTTCTTCATAGGGAGAACAAATAGTAAGAGGAAAAATTTACATTTGCAGAGTTGGTTAACCACCCCAGTATACTACAGCCCAAGAATTCTTCATGATTTATAATTCCAACCTTGTATACTATGGGCATTTTATTCGAATGCGCAAAACATTTTCTAATTGATTTTTCCTTTTTCTTTCGATTCACTATGTTTAGAAAGGGTAATGCGATTCCTTCCAAAGAATGTAGGATATTTTAGAATGTTCTAAGTGTTTTTGAAAAGAAAGCGACTTTTGACGAATATTACAACGTTATTCCTGATAATAAAAATTGCGTTCCTTCAATCAAAAACAATTAGTAATAAATTAATACGTCCACTAAAGAAATTTACCGCCTTCTTAATCGAAATAAATAGTGACTTAATAAATGAAACGTTTCAGATGGTTAATTATGGTTTTTCTATTATCATGTGATAGGAATTTTTCCTTTATAAAACCATTTTTGAAAAATTCTTTTTAATTTTTAAAAGGTGCAAAACTTGTCAATATGGCAAGAGTTTTTTCTTGCTACCACACCAATTTTAAGGCAATGAAATCATTGCTGATTACGTCACACACGAGACAATCCAAAGTCCATACATCAACTCAAAAGTAAAGTACAATTAAAATGTAACAAAAATTATTTCCTTCGCAGAGATCAACACCTTCTGCCAATATGAGAGCCCCAGGTTGGCCGTCGAGGTAGCCAAGAAACTCATCAACGAACTGACCGAGATCGTCTGGAAGGGTGAGCTAGAAGACAGCAAAACCAACCTGATCGGCGAAAAACTCGTCCTGTTACAGAAAGTCCTGCAGAAACTCTCTCAGAACGATTTTGAAAAGATTGAATCTGACATCCCAAAACTGGGAACTTTGACTCAAGCCAATGACAAGGACAGGATCAAGAGGTAAGACAGGCACAGTTCTGTAAAAGTACTCTTTACCCTTAGAAAGTAGAAAAAAAAAAAAAAAACTTTCTTTGCGCACTGTTGATTAAAGAAAGTAGTGAAGAGATTTTTAAAAACATATTGTAATGATAAATTGAATTTGAAGGGGGGGGGGGGGGTTAAAAAGCGTTTTTTAATTTATAGAAATATCAACATTTTGAACTTTTCTAAATTCTTATTTTTAATTATATCTGACAAAGTCCAATTAATTAATACATTCCAGTATTGGGAACAGAGCTTAGTATGTAATTGAAAATTTGATCCTTTGAAGAATTGTAACTTTTTTTTGTTCATTATTAAAAAAAATAAAGGACATTTTGAAAGTATTAAAGTTGATATTTAAATAAAAATACAACTGTATCTCTGTAAGTCAACCCCATATTAGTTTTTGTAAAACAAATGAAAACGTCCACTAAAAAAAGTTATGTTTTATATAACCTCAGTCAGAAAAAAAAATCTCATCAAAAATATGTGCGAGAAAGATGCATTTTAAGATCAAAACGTATAAAACCAAAGCTATGAATTCTTTTAATTTTGTGATACAATATTTTCCAACCTACACAGTGAAACATTATTTCTGGTTAATAAAATCTGAATTGGTAAAATTTTGTTAACATGGCTTTTGTTTCGCTTCCAGGCAAATCTGGACCAACATTTTGAGCGTCGTCGGCACCAAGCAATCTATCTCCTACATTGCTTCTTACATCCAGAGAAGCGTTGGTAGGGAATTGACTGTCTGGGAATCCAAGGAAATTTTGGAATCTTTGCCAGAGAACATCCACGAGCCTTCAGAACAGATCATCAGAGACCTTAAGAAACTGTGGGAAGTCAGCAAGGTAAAGGAACACCACATCCTCCACTCAGCCGCTTACTTGACCGTCAGCAGAGTCATCAAAAGTCTGTGCGAGGAAGAGCTCATCAACTCAGAGGAACAGGCCTCATCATGGATGAGTGACTACTACCGAGTCCTCAGGAACTTTAGACTTGCCCAATCCTCCGAATCAACATCGGTCAAATGCCCCAAATCTCTGGTCAACGAAATCGTCCAGAGCATCATCCAGAAATGGGAGAGCACTCAGAGCAAGCAAGAAAAGGCTGTCTACATCCAGGCTCTCGCACACATCGGCACACCCGAAGCTCTGCAGCAGTTGGCTAAATACGCCCTCGGAGTTTCAGAAGACATTCAGCAATACACTCCAAGCCAAGCCACCTTCTTCAGGACCCTGACTCTGAGCACTCTTCATAACGTTGCCAAGAAGAACCCACAAGCAGTCTTGAGCATTGTTGCCCCCATCTACTTCAACAAGACAGAGGAACCCAAAGTGAGAGCTGCTGCCTTCAGCATCCTCCTCAGGAGCCAGCCAACTCGAGAGCTGTTGGAACACGTTGCCCACGACACCTGGTATGAGACTAGTAAGGAAGTCGGAAGCTACGTAACATCCTCTCTTGAATACCTCGGAAACTCCACTCTGCCATGTGATCAACTAGTGTAAGTTTTGTTCCTTTCTTCTTTGCCATTCTTAGACAGCGAGCGGCCATTTTAATTCCTAATAGTTCTATTAAAATCATGGCTGATATCACCAAATAAGTAGCTCTCACGTAACTTTGACAAAGCATTAACATTAAACAATAGAGTAGCGGTTGAGTTGCAGAATATTGCCGACTAAGAAAATCGTTAGTTTCTAATAGTTATAAATTCATTATATGCCTAAGTACCCCTATTATACACTTTAGAATAGACATTTTTTTTCATATTACATTCAGCTTTTATGAAGAAGAATGTAATGACAAACGAATAGCAGCTGAAAATATAGAATTTTAATTGTTTGCCAAAGAGCTGAAAGATAATGCTATTAAATATGACTTTACCTGTAAAGAATTTTAGTACTACTTATGACAGTGTATTTAATTTCTTTAAATATGCCATCTTGTTGAAATAGACGTTAATTATTCTTAAATTTTCTAAATACGACTGTTTTTCTTTGCAGTGCTCAGCGCATCAAGATGGTGATCTCTCAAGCTAAGCGATTTGACATTGGACTTCATCACGCCAAGAGCTTCCGCTCCTCTTACTACGATGGTAAGAAATTTTACTCTCATCCATAATTTAAAACTATACGCAATCAAATGAAAGATCGAAGACAGTGAAACCGTGAAATTCTCTTTGGAACTTTGATTTAAGTTGCTGACTTTTGAATTGTCTAAAAGTGCCACATGGTTTTAGCGACCCAGTCTACTCTGTACTCGATCGGTCAATGAAGCTATTGGAACTACTTCTTATATGCTGCACCCGGTTAACCGTAGATTCGGTTAGAATGCTTTTGATTACTACTTGGTGATACCGGGTTAATTATTAGTCATCTTATTATTCGAACAGGAAGCACTTGGTATAAGTATACATAACAACAGTCTTGCAACAGATGTAATTTCGTTGTCGTCTTAATCGGTGTACCATCACTATGATACGCATATGAAATTAGACTTCGACATAGAAAGACTTCAGCTTACATGAAATATAAAACGAAAAATACTAATTTAAAAAATAATTAAACGAAGGAAATCATAAGGAAATAAAGCATCCAGTCGTAATTATCATTTTACTTGACTTTAATTGTTTCCATTGCAGATTCTCGTTTCTTCGCCGGCGAAGGAAAATTCGAGTACACTCCAAGCAACGAATCCTTCATCCCCAGCAACATTTACCACTCCCACACTTATTCCATCAGCAACCTTAAGGGCGTCTTCTTGCAGGTATTTCGAAAAAATTAAATTCTACAACTTAAAATACATTTACCTTGGTAATACTTACAAGACTTTATTTGACATGTTTATAATTATCACTGACATTTCATACTTCTTCTTTTAGAATGGAGTGAACATTCAAGGTTTGACTCATGAAAGCATTGAACACTACCTTGAGACTTTCGGACTTCGATTTGGAAGGCCACTTTCTCCAGGAAAGGAATCTGAACTTTTCAGCCAGGTAAATCCTTAAGTAATGTCGCACATTAAAATAATAAACAAAAAATGAAAAAAAGTAACTATTAAATAAACTTATTTCACGCCTTTTAAGATACTGATTTGCGTCAAAATAAGTGGCTAAATCATCCATAAAACTATCTATGGTGACAATGATTCACAATTTATCTATTTTTATGACTGCACCACTTATATTTCAAGAGTGTTATTTCATCTATGAACATAAAACGGAAACTGGTAGTGAGTAATAATGGTTTTCTTCTTTTTAATTTTGCAGCTTCAACTTGAAAACATAGTGCCAGAAAAATTCAGGATGACTCTGAAACACCGCTTGTTCTACCAGAGCTCTTTCTACTACATCCAAAACCTTGTGAAAGACATTGCTCCGTGTAAGTATTCCGCAGAAATTTGTTTTCAAAATTTATAACAGTATGTTTTTCTCATTAATGCGGATTTTGATTATTGCGACCAAAAATAAATCTGATATCCGAAATAACTGGATATCAGATTTATTTATTCGAGCGGGGAGGCACTTTGTATAAGTATACATAACAACAGTCTTGCAACAGATGTAATTTCGTTGTCGTCTTAATCGTGTACCATCACCATGAACCAGATATTTAAACGAATTGCAATAGCAATTGCATATTTATTGTCAGCTATGCTTTACATTTCTTTCTATTAATTTATTGGGCATTATTTTATTTGATTATTATTTGCGCTGTTTTTTTTTTTTTTTTTTTTGACATGGCTACATTTTATGTCATAACTCTTAATGTTTCTGGAGGAAAAAAAAAATTGATAATTACTGATAGAAACGTGTTCCGTATTAGTTACATTTTCTACATCAAATCCTCATGGGTGATTAATTAAAGGTATCTTTTTACTCTTCCAGTGAAGGAACACATTGACAAATACTTCAGGGCATCTGGCAACAACTTCAAGGGAACTTGGTTGAAGATGATGATCCCTTCTGCCATGCACACAATCAGCATCGCGAAGACCATCCCCTTCCCCGTCGAGACTGAGATGAGACACCCTATCCTGGTTGCCATCAGCATCGAAAACCTAGAACAGAGACGAAGGATCGAACCCAGGAGGATGAACATTGCAGTCAGATTAAGGTAAAATTTTTTATTCATTAATTACCTTTGTATTTTTCGTTATTGTTCTCATACCTAGATGCAAAGGAACATGAGCAGCTAAAACGAAAAATAGGAAATAACGAGTGTATTTGTAAATTTATCGCCTGTTGTACTCCACTCCTAATTTTTTATTATCGTCTGTAATGCTCTATATTTTTTTGCCATTTCTCAATTGAAGTATCGTCTGTCTTTATTTATTTTTTTGGAATGGCAAAGCTAAAATAGGATAGAAGAGTTAGAATGTTTTCAAAGAATGTAAATGCTATTATTCCCTTTAATTTCAGTTATTAAAAAAAAGAAAAAAAAATACTTTAAAATTTAGAAGTAGTGGGACAGAAGAAATATTTGGTGTAATAAGATCAATCTATTATGTGGCAAGAGTTAGCGTTAGCTCTGACAGAAATTCTAGTAAAAGAATACTACTATCAGACTTTTCCATAAATGCTTCTGGGGAAAAATAAAGTTACTTATTGACTTGACACAAAACAATACGCGTTCTGATGATCTTTTTTCCTCCCCTAACCCTCTTCCAGTGTCTATGGAACAAGAATGCTGACCAGCCAAATTCTGGCCCTCCGTGACTGCAAGGACGTCGGTACCTACTACGAAGAGAAATTCGCTGCAACCATCCCAATCGAGTTGAAAGTAGATGTGGAACAATGGAACAGAATCAGCTTCGAATACACCATCAAACAACTGCCAAAGAAGGTTCTCTCCCTCAGAGCCGAGGCTGGAACTTACGCTGGCAAGAAGAGTTTCGAAAGATTGCCACACATGTACGAAAGAGATCCCATCCAGACTGTACCATCTCCCTTCAAGGTACAATTAGTTGCGCTATTGATTTGCAATTAAAATAAATAAGCATATTAAACGTCCACTTAAAAAGTATAAAACAGGATTATTAACAGCCATGTGACGGAATTTAAAACTTTTTTTTTTTCATACAGAAAAAAACCAGAAAAATTTAAGTCCTGATTTACTTTGTAAAAGTCAAGTAATTTATGACTTCTCCTTCAACTTAAAAAATTTCAACTATAGTTAAAATCTGAGGTTTCTTAAAATGATTGTAACTGTGTTATGGCACATTAGTCTGGCATGGCTTTCTAATTTATCCCAGTTAATTTACATTTGATACGATTTCATTCTATGTTTGTAAAATAGTTTAGTTTAACAGTTTCTAATACTGTTTATAAGGTATCCAATAGAATTCTAAATAATTTGTTCCTAATTCTTTTGAAAATAAGCTTAAATTGAAAGACAGAGTTCAACTTCAATATTTTACCTTCAACTGAAAAGTCTTTGACAATGCAACTCAGTTCTAATTACACAGGGAAAAAATTAATGTTGTCTTATTTCTTTTATTCAGACTGAACAGAAATTGAACGTCGTCGGTCTTCCTCCGATCCACGTCAAGGTCTACACCGAAAACATCCTCGAATTCAGAGACATCCCAGTCACAGTACAAGAAGCACAAGAATGGATCACCAGGAAACTGATGAACGCAGGATGGAGACAACGATCCATCAACATCACCATGAACACTGACTCCACCTACTGGCCTGCTAACAACAGGGTGAGTTATTGGCTTTTCGAAGATTTTAAACTTGATTTGAAACCTCTGGCTCTGAGAATACAGAGTTTCAGTGCATTTATTTCATAGTTCACTTCTAAACTTATTCGCAAATTTTCTTTAGGTCACCTTCAAATTGAAGTACGACCAAGAAAATGTATTCCCTGGACAAAACATGTACCAGTCCCAGGCACACCAAAACAGAGAACAACAACAACAAGCTTACTTACAAGCAAGTGAATCAGAAGAAACTGAGGATGACATCGTGAATGAAATGAAATTCGATGAAGAGGTCAGCCCCAGGAAAGCTGTAGATTTCGTCGGAGTTGCCAATAGCATCTACCACAATCTCATTACTAGGTATCCTCACATGCGTCACATCGTTGATTTACAACTTTTGAGCTCAACTGGATCCAACAAGGCAGTTATCAGGGCAGTATACAACCACACCATGGGAAGACACTTGCACTCCTTCCACGTAGACGCCAAGGTCAACTTGAAGAGATTGCCCATGCCATTTGAAGTAAGATTATCACGTTTTAGTTAACTCTTCGGGTGGAGCATTTTTATATTTTTTAATTCATTATTGTTATTATTTTGCAATTTTTGCACACTGGTTCATTGATTTTTCAATAAGTTCGCTAGAGTTTCAAAACAGGTAAAGAACAGTACAGAAACAGGGACGTCATTTCAAGTTTTTCCAGGGGGGGGGGGCAAAGGGTAAAAACAAGATACAATTTCACCAGAAAACAACAAAAACCACGCTCACTTATGTATAAATACATTAATTTCTCAAAGTCAGGGGGGGGGGCAATTGACCCCCCTAAATGACGGGCCTGTACAGAAATCATTTGAATTTGGAAACTTTCACATTATGCTTGAAGTTTTCAACCCTACTTAAGTTTCAAGCACAATGCCATCCACAACTACTAAGCGTTTTCTTTAAAGGGCTTAGTTGCTGATAGCCTTTGACCTAAATAGAGTTGGTACACCGCTGTTTCTGTTATTGAAATACATTTATTTCATCAAAGACGTAAAGGAAGGCAGAAAAAAAAGGGACATAATTCGGGGAAAAAATATCATAAGATATGCTAATCGCGAAATCAATTATTTTTTCTTATTTTTCATTTGAAAGAATGCCAGGGCTAACAAAAAGTGAAGACTCTTGTTTGGTACTTTTTTAAAGCATTCTACATATGTCCATGTAAACTCAGGAGAACATAGCATGTTTAAAATAATCATACAGTTGATTTTAAGTAAGAGTTTATCTCTTCTAGGCACTAAATAAATCCATATTATGTCAGCTTATTTCGCTTAAATTCCTCTATTCGATACCGAATTTCATTTATTATCGATAGGTTGATTTTATTCTTTCCATTTTAAAAATAAGTGCTTTAGAACTAATGATTTGCTTTTTTTTTTTCCTCCAACAGATCAGTGCTGACCATCTGATGGGATTCCACAACAGATTGAATGAATTCAACTTTGATAGGAAATCATACAAAACTCAGATCGGTCTATTCCTGAGCACCCTCAGTCTGCACCACGCCAAGCCTTACGACATTGCCAATGTTGACATTGTAGCCCACGTAAGTAATACCAGTTCTTACTATCAACAGTTTAGAGCAGCGGGAAAAGGGCTAAAACAGCTACTTCAAGAGTAAATAAACAAATATTTATACATATCTTCTCGCTTTTAGGGTTCCATGAAACGCATCCCAGGCTCTAAGATTTTAAACGATTGGTTAGTCAACAAATTGGATGAAGAAGAATTCTTGCCAGAAGAGTACGAAATCTGTGAAAGACACACACGAGAGGGTAAAGGATTGTCTCAAGAATGTCAACGCAGCATCAGGGAATTGTCTCACTACAACAAATACAAAGTTCAAGCCACATGGACTGAGGTAAGCAGCAGTTGTTTCACAATTTACTTCAAAAGACAGTAGAAATATTCCGTTATTTCACAATGCTTCTTTTTTTTTGTGACATAAAATTTATTTTTCTTTCTTTCTGTTTAGTGACTAGGAATGTTTCGATAATGCACTAAATTTCGTTCTCTGCTTTTTTGTGACAAGGGATGTTCCAATCTTTCACAATATTCTCCCTCCCTTTTTCAGTGACCCAAACAGCCATTCGTGCCAAACAAAACGAGTTTCTTAAGTAGTGCAAAAGAGTTTATACTAACGATCACAACGGGCAAGTGCACAGGAAAGCACTATATAAGACAGAAAGAAAGAAAATAAATTAATGTTTAGGTCTATTTATGTTCTCTTGTTTCAAACTATTATGCTTTCATTTCACAGGGAAAACTACCCACCATTGTTAAAACAATCGCCAAGAGGGTCGAATTGTTAACTCGTATGTTGGCTTTTGGAAAAGTTGAAGTGACTGACAAGACCGAGACACCCCGCAAGGAAAGCATCAACCTTGATGTCACCTACATCGACAAACTGACAGACGAACCATTGGTCGACATCGTCTTGGAAAAACCAAAAGAAACCGTGAGATACAACAAACTGAAGGCAGGATTCATCCAACCCCTATCCAGCATCGACAACGTCTTCGAGAGCTACTTATTGGCCGCCACCAACTACTCATACCCAGGTATGATACACTGAGATTCTTTAATAATGCTGAGTAATTACTCCAGCTTGCGATAATTAGTTTTAAAATATACTGTGATGCTTAAAAGTAAAACATTTACTTACCGTTTAATCTGTAAAAAATGCAATTAAAACGAAAAAAGAAAAAAAAAAAAAGGTCATTCAAGGTAACGTTGTTCCTCCCTTTCTCTAAACAGCTCCACTAAAATTTTAATACAGCTTTTGCATCTATTTGCATAAAACGGGATAAAAATGCCTGAAGTATTAAGGAGTTATCCAAAATTAAGAAATGATAGTCACAGAAAGAGAAACTATTTAAAAGGAGTTATGGAATTCGTTCAAAGTGATCCTGCCACTAAGGATAGCTTCGAATAATGCGACACACTAGATGCGAAATTAATTATTTAATAAAAATAGTGCCACTTTGAACCCGAAAATAAAACAGTAATTTTAATTAAGGTATTCGTTCACCATAAATATTGGTGAAAGTAAAACAATGATTATAGCTTCCCTTCTGTATTTAGGTAGGATATCAGAAACATTTTATTAACACATTCGTTTGTTCTCTTTCACAGCCACTTGCCATGTCATGCAGAAATACTGGACCACATACGATCATGTGACTCACCCATTCCCCAACAACGAATGCCAATACCTCATTTCTGCCCACTGCACTGAGCACAAGAAGTTTGTTGTCCTTGGCAAGACTCTGGACTCCCGAGAAAACACCAAGGTATATTTCATTTACACATAATTTCATTAGTCGATCAACATTCAAGATAATTTTCCATGATTATCGGTCCGCTAAAAACAAGACGTTGATTACATGATTACCAAATATTTTTTCCCCAATTACATAATTTTGTTTTCTCCAGGAAATCACTCTTCACGTCGGAGAACACACTTTGATCCTCACCCCCAGACGAGGTTTCACATATGAAGTGAAGTTCGATGGACAGAAGAAAATCATCCACGCTCTCAAACCCCAGCAACTTGGTGATGAGGAAGTTAAATTGTTGGTGGTGATGAACAACGATGTACAGGGATCTTTCTTGGAAGTTTACTACCCATACATTAGCCTGAAGCTGACATATGACGGAAAGAACGTCAAAGTTCAAGTAAGCTACCTCTTTATCCCCTCTGTGGTTTTGTAGATCTTAATTTATCACTGAAAAACACGGAATGCTAAATATTTTTACTATTTCCAGGTACCACCAAAATTCAAGGGAGAATTATGCGGTCTGTGCAGTTCATTTGACGGAGAAATGACCCGCGAATTGTTTGCTGCTGATCAGTGTCTGTACTCCAGATTAGATGACTTCGTCAGGAGGGCAATCGTCAACCCAAGAGAATGCCACCAAAGCATCGACCCAATCAGCGAGCCCTTGTGCTATTCACAAACTGGGAGACGCATGCACGCTGACACCGTTGGTAAGTTATATCACTTATTTTATCAAAAAACGAAGATTTCGTTAACCCAAATTTGAAAGCACCAACTAATTAAAAATTTCTTGCCTAGCTTAAATCGGTTAAGTTTATTTGAAATCTTCTTCTTGCTCCTTTAGCCAATTAAAATCCAATAAATTTAACACAGGATATCATTATGCTCAAGCAGCTTTTCTCAAACTGTTTTGCCGAGAGCGAGAAGGTAAAATTTGAAAACTTTTGTGGACTCCCCACCTCGCATCCCGACACAAAAATTAAATAAACAGTTTTCGTCTTCTAAAGATATTAACATCTCCAGATATTCCTCTTAATGACAAAACTTTAGGGAAAATTCTCTAATTTCTGACAATTTTCTGTTAATTTTCGTCTTCAAGACTTCAAGGTAAGTCAAATCTTATTCATAAGAGGTTACATTAATGTCATCCAAACTTCTCAGGAAAATAACTCTCACACATAAAGGCATAACATGGAGTTTACCACCTTATTTAACGGACCAACAACTGACATCAACTTTTCTTGACCTCTTCCAGTCCCAAGGAACATCGTCCAATACAAAGAGGACCAACTCTGCTTCTCCATCCTGCCCATCGGAAAGTGCCTGAGCGGAGGTCAACCCAAGGTGTCTGATGAAGTAGAAATTGGATTCCACTGCCTCCCAAGGAGGGACAGCACCGCCCGACGATTGGAAGAGGAAGCCAAGACCAGAGTGTTGGACGTCATGCGCAGCAAGAGCGTTGACTACACCGAAACAGTGACCTCAGCAAGGAGATGCTAACCAAGAAAGGACTATGAACTTATTTAATGAAAAAAAAATGTCTGTTGTTAAACTTTTAGGGATTATTTTTCAATAAAAACTGCAAACGCAACCTGATTGTCTCATTATGTGTTACTCACTGTTCTTGAACGCGAATATAGATACAAAAAAAAGATGACCAACCTGGCATCTGTGCTTTTCCTATTCAATTTATCAGTTTCCAATGAAGATCAAATGCCCTCTTGAAACGTACCGATGCAAGTAGAATCTGACAAGGTTGAGGCACAGAAATACGGATCCATTCGAGTTGTAGAGAACATCATTTCTCAGATGATTTTATTAATTAGTACACAAATAAAGAATGTTTGTTTTTCTGCTAAAAGCAACTAAAGTCACGAATTGAAACGATTTTTTAGTTAATTAGTTTTTATGAATAATTAAAATATATTTTCATGATTAACTTACCTCTTAATGCTTCTTTATTACAAAAGTCAGAACATTATGCCTAATTTTATTACTGTATAGTACTGTGTTAAATCTTTGAAGAAGTGCAACAAATATGAATTCACCTTATCCATAAATGTAGAGCTTTTTTTTTTTCAAACTTTATACAGCTTTTATTTAATAATGGAGAAAAATATGACTTTTAGTTTTATTCAGTGAGAAGAAAGACTACATTGAGTATCATCCAAGTGGTTGCTTTGCTTCCGAGGTATGGAGTAAATAGGAGTTGGCTTAACCAACGGGCTAGGTATATGAACCTGTTACTTAGGGATATTTGCCAAAAGCGCAGTATCTGGGTCGTGGACGTGTGGAGTGAATGCAAGCGCGATTGGATTGCTAGGAATGGCCTGCATCTGAGTACTTTAGGGGTTAAGAAGGTTAGTGGTTTGGTTATCGAGGCTTTAAAGTCAAAAAACTAGGTTTAAATGGGGGGCATGGGACAAGGAGTAGGCTTAACAAGAATGCAAACGCATTGGGTGCTATTAAAAATAAAAATGGGGAGCTCAATAAGGGTAGTCATGGCAACAATTGGGACTTAAGAAATCACGGTAGGTTGAATAAAAGCTATTTGGGCATACTTAAGGTTTTTTATATCAATGCTCGCAGTATTAGAAACAAGATGGAAGAATTGAAAAGCATAGTTATTGATGAGAGGTTGGATGTTATTGGAGTTACAGAGACATGGCCTTCCAAAAATGACGTTGAGTTATTACATATTGAGGGATTTAATTTGTTTAGGAAAGATCGAGTAGGTAAAAGGGGTGGCAGGGTTTTATTTTATGTTAGGGACACTTTTACTTGCAATGAATTAGTATCAAAGGACAAATCTAATGATATTGATATGGTTTGGCTGGAATTGATGAGCAACAAAGGGAAAAAACTTTGTTTGGACAACATTTATAGGCCACCTAATGTAAGTCAAATGGAGTTGCATTGTATAATTTGGGACATGTCCTGTAAGGGTTCAGTCATCATAATGGGAGATTTCAATTTTCCGGGCATTGATTGGAATACTATTCACCCTAGTAATGGTAGAGAAGAGGAGTTTTATATGTAATTGGGGAGTGTTACTTAGATCAGGTTGTAGCTCAGGGAACTAGGAAGGATGTGATTTTGGATTTGGTTTTCTGTGACGTTGAAGGTTCTGTTCAGGGGTTATGTGTAGGGGAACATATTGGGGATAGTGACCATAATAGTATTAGGTTTGGGATAAAATTTGATAAGCAAAAAGATGAAAATTTTAGGCTTTTGCCCAATTTCAGAAATACCGACTTTGTTGCGCTAAGGCAGAGTTTAAAGGATGCTTTTTCATCAGGATTAAACAATGGTGATGTAAATCTGCAATGGACAGAGTTTAAAGAAAAACTCGCAAAAACAGTTGAGGATTTTGTTCCTTTCAGGAGAAAAGGTATTAACACTAAAATTTGGTCTATGTGGTTCTCCAGGGAAACCAAAGACGCTCTAAATTTTAAGCAAGCTGCTTTTCATCGGTATAAAGAAACTGGTCACTGTACAGATAGGCTCAAGTATAGTGAGGCAAGGCGTAATTTTAAATATTTGGTATGAATTCAGAAAAGATAATTGGAGCAAAGGCTAGCAAATAACATTGACAGGAATCCTAAGAATTTTTTTGCTTATGCTAATTATGGAAAAGTTCGAAGTAGTCAAATCGGGCCATTGGTCGATGGGCAAGGTAACTTAATTCAGAAAGACAGAGATATTGCTAATGTGTTAAATAACTTTTCCCAGTGTTTTTAACGATAACTGCACCTCAACAGTTGACACCAGGGTGACACAAGCTACTATACAGCTTCAGGATTTTGTTTTCTCCAGAGACGACGTTTTATGTCAGTTGAAAAAAAGGAAGTCAACTAAAGCTCCGGGATCAGATAATATTCATCCAAAAATTCTAGTTGAATGTGCAGAGGAATTGGTTGAGGTTATTGTAAATATTTTCAATGCTTCGTTTAGCTCAGGGATAGTGCCAGTAGACTGGAAGCTGGCTAACATTACGCCTCTCTTCAAGAAAGGGTCTAAGGGTAATGCAGGAAACTATAGGCCTGTGAGTTTGACTTCAGTGGTTTGTAAAATTTTTGAAACTTTGATCAAAGTCGAAATTATGAACTTCTTACAGACTAATAGTTTGTTGACTAGTATGCAGTATGGTTTCAGGAAAGGTAAATCCTGTGTTACTAATTTGTTACCTTTCTGTGATAAGGTTACTTCGGCTTTGGATAACAAAAAGTGTGTGGATATTGTCTACATTGATTTTCAAAAGGCTTTCGATAAGGTGCCGCATGTTGCTCTTCTCAGCAAATTAGCTTAGCTGATCTAGGAGTGGGAGGAAATTTTTTTAACTTGGGTTGGAAATTGGTTGACTGGAAGGAAACAAAGAGTAGCTGTAAGGGGAAATTTTTCTAATTGGAGTGAGGTTCTGAGTGAGGTTCCCCAGGTATCAGTTTTAGGGCCCCTTTTGTTTATCATTTTTATGAATGGTATTCACGAGAATATTTTGGGAAACATGAATTGTTTTGCTGATGACGTCAAACTTATGGGGATTGTAGATAATGAGGAACAAGTAAATCAGAGGATTTGGATCACATTACTAAGTGGGTAGATAAGTGGGGTACAGGGGCGGCGCTAGCAGTTTTACCGCCCCGGACAAATTTTCAAATTGTCGCCCTCATCTTTAAAAAAAAAAAAAAACACAGGTGGGTGAGTGTTCTAGCCGTAAAAAAAAAAAAAAAAAAAAAAAAAAAAAAAAAAAAACAGGTGGGTGAGTGTTCTAGCCGTTAAAAAAAAAAAAAAAAAAAAAAAAAAAAAAAAAAAAAAAAAAAAAACAGGTGGGTGAGTGTTCTAGCCGTTTACATTCTTATAAATTTAAACTTCTTGAGTTCAAATTATGCTTTTCATCTTTATAGGTGTTTTCCCTTAAAAAACGTGGTTTCAGAACCCCCTCCCCTCTCCACAAAAAAAAGTTTTTTCTATGTAAAGTCTGCTAGAGCTAAGTCTCGAAAAAAATTAAAAATAAACTCAAACTGCAGACGATTTGTAACTGTGACGAAGAGAATTCTGAGCCTCAAAACCAGACTAACGCAAATCACTGTGACCACTTACATGGCTACCTGCGATCTTAAAACGGCTAGCCAGACGCGGCGGAGATCAAAGGAAATTTCGTACAAGGCGAAGTTACCGTTGTCGCCGCTTGTGGCGCTGATCTCCTAGGGTTGATTTGAGCGTTTTTCTATGTTAACAATCTAGATTTCGCTTTGCTTTTCAGTGAAAACCGCGTTATTTCTTTCAAATGATTTTTCTGTTCATGCATTATTCATCGAAACACATCCCACGATACTCGATTACACATTAATTTCATGTGTTCTTTTTTTTTTTTTTTTTTCTGAATGTTGTTTTAGAGTCTTTTGCAAAGTATTGACGAAAATCATTTTCATTCTTTTCGCAGGCACTTTTTTTTGTATTTTAATTCCGAATTGAAGGAGGGGGTCAGAGGGGGGGTCAATTAAAGTACACTTTTGTATTTAAATTGACCCCCTCCCCCGAATTGGGGGGGGATTCCGAATTGGGGGAGGGGGTCAGAGGGGGTCAATTAAAACAGTTTTGTATTTAAATTGACCCCCTCCCCCGAATTGGGGGGAATTCCGAATTGGGGGAGGGGTTCAGAGGGGGGTCACTTAAAATACAGTTTTGTATTTTAATTGACCCCCCGAATTGGGGGGGAATTCCGAATTGGGGGAGGGGGTTAGTTAATTGCCCCCCCCCCCCCGAATTAGGGGTTGATTCCGAATAAGGGGAGCGGGTCAGAGGGGGGTCAATTAAAATAATTTTGTATTTTAATTGACCCCCCTCCCCCGAATGGAGGGAATTCGGAATTGGAGGAGGGGGGTCAGAGGGGGGTCAATTAAAATACAGTTTTGTATTTCAATTACCTCCCTCCCCCGAATGGCGGGAAATTCCGAATTGGGGAGGGGGGTCAATTAAAATACAGTTTTGTATTTTAATTGAGCCCCCTCCCCCGAATGGGGGGGATTCCGAATTGGGGGAGGGGGTCAGAGGGAGGGTCAATTAAAATACAGTATTGTAATTGATCCCCTCCTCCTCCGAATGGGGGGGATTCCGAATTGAAGGAGGGGGTCAGAGGGGGTGTCAATTAAAATACACTTTTGTATTTTAATTGACCCCCTCCTCCGAATGGGGTGGGATTCCGAATTGGGGGAGGGGGTCAGAGGGGGGGTCAATTAAAATACAGTTTTGTATTTTAATTGACCCCCCCCCGAATTGGGGGTTGATTCCGAATTGGGGGAGCGGGTCAGAGGGGGGTCGATTAAAATAATTTTGTATTTTAATTGACCCCCCTCCCCAGAATGGGGGGGGAATTCGGAATTGGGGGGAGGGGGGTCAGAGGGGGTCAATTAAAATACAGTTTTGTATTTTAATTGACCCCATCCCCCGAATGGAGGGAATTCGGAATTGGGGGAGGGGGGTCAGAGGGGGGTCAATTAAAATACAGTTTTGTATTTCAATTACCTCCCTCCCCCGAATGGGGGGAAATTCCGAATTGGAGAGGGGGGTCAATTAAAATACAGTTTTGTATTTTAATTGAGCCCCCTCCCCCGAATGGGGGGGATTCCAAATTGGGGGAGGGGGGTCAGAGGGAGGGTCAATTAAAATACAGTTTTGTATTGTAATTGACCCCCCTCCTCCGAATGGGGGGATTCCGAATTGAAGGAGGGGGTCAGAGGGGGTGTCAATTAAAATACACTTTTGTATTTTAATTGAACCCCCTCCTCCGAATGGGGGGGATTCCGAATTGGGGGAGGGGGTCAGAGGGGGGTCAATTAAAATACAGTTTTGTATTTTAATTGACCCCCCCCCGAATTGGGGGAGCGGGTCAGAGGGGGTCAATTAAAATACAGTTTTGTATTTTAATTGACCCCCCCCTTCGGGGGAGGGGGGTCTCGCTTCACAACTGACAGGCAAGGGTGATCAGATGACGTCCCCGACAGCAATTAGGAAACAAAGAGCTCACGATAAAAATAAGACCTAAAACTTTCACGTTCGTTTCAAGCTTCTAAGCTGCAAAAGGAAATTTGTTTGCAAAAGACGTTTGTACAAATTTGTCATTAATGAAAAATGTATTTTAGACATTCAAACCAAAATGCCGCCCCTAAAATTTGGCGCCCCGGACAGGGGTCCGGAATGTCCGCCGCTAGGGCCGCCCCTGGTGGGGTATGGCAGTAAATGTTGGGAAATGTCAAGTTCTACATTTAAGTCATGGAAACAAAGGTACAAGCTATTATCTACAGGGCTCAGCTGTAAGTCGGGCAGAAAGTGTTGTTGATCTGAGAGTTTTAATTAATCAGGACTTCAAATTTAGTCAGCAGTGCACTGTAGCAAGTAACAAAGCCAACAGGATGCTGGGGTTTATCAATAAATCTATTTCAAACAAATCTAAAAAGGTTCTTCTGCTCCCGTATAGAAGTTTGGCGAGACCTCCTTTGGAGTACGCTATTCAGTTTTGGTCTCCACATCTTAAGAAAGATATTAATTTACTGGAAAGGGTTCAAAGGCGAGCTTCAAGGATAGTAAATGGGCTTACAGATTTAGATTATGGTTCCAGGCTTAGAATGCTTAAGATGTACAGTCTTGAGCAAAGGAGAGTCAGAGGGGACATGATCCAGTTGTTTAAATTTATCAAAATGAATGATGTTGATGGGCTAAATTTTTGTTTAGAAAGCAGGACAAGGGGACACTGTTTTAAGCTATTTAAGTCTCAGGCTAACCTAGAGGTGAGGAAAAATTACTATTTCAGTAGGGTTGTGAGTACCTGGAACAGCTTACCGGAGGAGGTTGTTATGAGTAAGGGAGTTGATAGCTTTAAGAGGGATTTGGATCTTTATTAAGGATTGTAATTTGACTAGGACCAAGGATTTGACTAGGAGGTTTGGCCTAGAGCCTGTAGCTGGTCGTCATCTTTTGTATTTGTATATTTTATGTCTGCTCTAATGCTTTACTCAGATACCGTTTGCTTTAAAACTAATTGAAAAATTAGTCAAAGTACGAAAGCTAAATAGAAAAAATATATAATGGAATTTTAACACCATGTATTGCTAAGAGCATAAAAGTTAGCTCAGAAGAAAAACATTATGCTATGTGAAGTTTTTATTCAACATTAAATATGCACAAATGTTCAGGTATACTGCAGACACCTGTTTCGGGGATACAAGGAACCCCTTTTCCAATGCAAGAAGTGTGAACTTTAGGATGAAGAATCATTCGATAAAAGGCTTTTATCGGATGATTCTTCATCCTAAAGTTCACACTTCTTGCATTGAAAAAGGGGTTCCTTGTAGCCCCGAAACACGTGTCTGCAGTATACCTGTACATTTGTGCTTATTTAACGTTGGATAAAAACTTCAAATCAATCGCACAAAGGTATTTCTTGTATTCATTATGCTATGGTAAATGAAAAGAAATGAGAATAGAATGCAGCTCATTCCATATACCAGATTCTTCCTTGGACATGAATGGATTCATCTGTGGTCAGACAGCACAGGTATAATCATCTTGGAAAAAAAAAAAGGAAACTGCAAATCTTGAAAAACATTTCAAACACTTGTTCCCTTCGTTAGAACACTTTAAAGCATACTTTTTGGAAGTTTTCAGATTACTGCGGAGAACACTTTTCAGATTGCTTATTTTATACAGCACATTTAAAAACGCTACTAGGAACTCATTCGAGAATGTTTTTTTGAACAGGGAAGCATGTCCCCACTCTTCGGAAATTTTGTACTGCCCATTTTTCTGGTGTGTGTGGGGGGAGGTGGGTGGGACTACTTTTAGGACAGTTCTGGAATGCTCATATTTTTCCAAAGCAGTTGTTTTTTAAAGTACTGTTTGTGTCCAATTAACCTCAACTCAAGGAGGTTGCTCTTGTCAACTACCAGGCAAGGCTAATCTTCAACCAGGGAAAGTCCACCCTTTATAAAGGAATTTGCAATTCGCATTAGTAATAATGAATTATAAAATGATTTCTATTAGTATCATGCTGAAGGATTCTATTGAATGGTAGTTACATGTGATCCAAATAGAATGAGAATTACTGAAATTACGTTAGTGTGAGCAAATACAAAATTGTTGATACATTATACTACACCTGCAAGTTCAAACATGGGCTTTTGGTTCTATATAGCCAACTATTTTATAATTGGATGCATGAAATTAAGTGTTAGATGTTAAATTTAACTTGTGATGCCCATTCTTTTTGTTCTGCACTCAGTATTTTGCCGTTTCAAAAAATACCGAGTTCAGTAAAATACTGAAAAATCACATATCTGAGTTAATGAAAGCTGTAAAATGTTTTTTACAAGTTCAATAAAAGGTACTATCACTTTTTTACACGGATAGTTATCAAACATGAAAACATTATAAAAGCAGCACTTATTTCAATAAAAAATCAAAACCAGAAAAGGGGGACATATGACGCTGCTTCCTTTCCTAACTAAGTCAATTCCTGGCACTACTGAGCTTTCATTACAAGCAGTATTTAAATATGGAATTAAACATGAGTTTTCTTTCTATCTGGAGCATCTACCAGTTATAACAAAGAAAACTATGATTTCACAAGTGTGCCCTGATGTGTGACCAATCTCGTTCAACTGTGTCCCCAATCTGTTCTCAAATGTGTTCCCAGCTTTGAATTTAACAAATATCCAGAGCTGAACATATTTGGTGCACTTTTGGTTTTTCAGAAAATATTCTGCACGCATTTCAACACTTTCCTTATAATAGCGCACATTCAGGCAACTGGAACACATTTCTAAATTAAATAAAATACTTCCAGCGTGTGCTGAAAATCTGCAGTGCAGGGCACACTTAAAAATGCTAACAAAAAAATTGGGTATCTTTTAACAAACTCTTGATCAGGTCTCGGAAGAAAAATGGCTGTTAACTCCAGAAAGGTTGACGACCCCGGCATACGGTTATGTATCTCAGTAAGTTCCAGCTGTAGTGAGAATCAGGTTCACAAATGATGACGTACTGAGTGAAATCAAATAAAGAGCAACTTTTTCCAGAATTTATCACACAAATCTAGGATTCATCAATGAAGCACCTACATATAAGTCTTCTTTTGTTTAGAAAGCAGGACAAAGGGACACTGTTTTAAGCTATTTAAGTCTCAGGCTAACCTAGAGGTGAGGAACAATTACTATTTCAGTAGGGTTGTGAGTACCTGAAACAGCTTACCGGAGGAGGTTGTTATGAGTCAGGGAGTTGATGGCGTTAAGAGGGCCTTGGATCTTTATTGAGAATTGTAATTTGACTAGGACCAACCTAGTTGGGCCTAGAGCCTGTAGCTGGTCGTCATCTTTTGTATTTGTATTTGTATTCTTATAATAGAAGGACAGAATTAGTAGTTTACAAAGATGACAAAAAAATCAAAGCAATAAGCTTTTGAAAGAGGCTTGTTTTCAGAACTATCTTTGTATTCACAAGAAGCATTTTTTCACACACTCAACAAAAATGACAACACTTTTCATATAAATTAAATACACCCTACGGTCTTGCCTAGAGTATAGATAAACAGCTATCACATGATCAGTATCAAAAACTGACCCTCCCCTGTAAAATACAACTTCAACCATCAATTGTTTACTTATCTATTTTTGAGTCCCCCCCCCCCTCTTAAAAAATTGAAATTGAAGCATTGGGACTGCCAAACAATCGGTCTGGAAATTAATCAGCTTGGTGAAGGATTTGGTGATATTTTCCCAAATTCCAGCAAAATTAAATTCAAAACAATTGTAAACTTAGGAATAATTGGCAAAGTTTCTTCACAGTCCCATGTTATGATAATCTCTGTCAATATCCTTCCTGCCTACGTTCTAAGGACCGAAGGGATAATAGGATATCATTTCATTGTTATTACAAAAATGTTATGTTTAACATTTAATCAAAGTGTTAAGCATAGTTCAATTGTACGATAATTTGACACAATACAATCAGGAACATACAGCAATAAACACACAAAATTCAAAGAAGTTATTAAACAACAGTTATTTGGATTAACTTGTTTCATTATGGAAAAATATGTGTATAACTCTTGCGCTTCTCGACGGCCAGAGATTCTACTCTCTCTCTGAGGATTATTGTGTTGTTATTTGTTTTATTTATTTTTTTTATTTTTTGTGTTTTTTTTTTTTTTTGTTTTTTTGGTGTGTTTTTTTTATTTTTGTTTTTTGTTTTTTTTTGTTTTTTGTTTTTTTTTTTGTTTGTTTTTTTTTGGTTTATTGTTTTTTTTTTTTTTTTTAGTTTTTTTTTTTTTTTTGTTTTTTTTTTTTTTTTTTTTTTTTTTTTATTATGGTTTAGGTTTTTTCCCCCCCCACCCCCCCCCCCCCCACCCCCCCCCACCCCCTCCCCCCCCCCCTCCCCCCCTCCCACGCCCCCCCCCCCCCCCCCCCCCACCTCCCCCCGCCCCCCCCCCCTGCGCCCCCGCCCTCCCCCCACCCCCCCCCCCCCCCCTCCCCCCCCCCCCCCCCCCCCCCCCCCCCACCCCCGCCCACCCGCCCCCCCGCTCCCCCCCCTCCCCCCCCCCCCCCCACCCCACCCACCCTCCCCCCCCCCCCCCCCCCCCCCCCCCGCCGACCCCCCCTAACCCCCCGCCCCCTCGCCTCTCGCCTCCCCCACCCGCCGCTCAACCTCCCGCGCACCCCCCCCCCCCCCCGCCCCCCCCCCCCCCACCCCCCCCCCCCCCCGCCCCCCCGCCCCCCCCCCCTCCATACGACCCCCCCGCTTTATAATGGTACAAAAAAAAGGGGTGCGGGGGTTGGGGGGGGTGCCCCCCCCCCCCCCCCGCCCCACAAAGTTTCACCTGTCAGATATCCTGTACTCGCCGATCATGAAGTTCATGTTGCAGGTTGGTTCCCTCTCCTCAAATGACCAACGAAAGCCTATATTGAGTGTTTTGAATTCAATTTATGGTAGTGAATCACTGGCAGAGTGTGTATCTGAGTTGTGGGGCATGGGGGGGTGCAGCGTCCTGGGTGGGCTGGGGGGGTTAACTGTGTCAGGTGGTTCTGTGGGTGGCGTGTGCTAGGGGGAACTGGGGTCTGTTGGGTGAGACTGGGGGGCTGGGGCTGGGTCTTCAGGGGTTCTGTCTGCTGTGGGCTGGGATCTGGGGGGGCTGGCAGGCTTGCTGGGGGGGGCTTCTGGGGGTCTGGGGGGGTCAGGGTTGGCTGGTTCCAGGGCCTGGTGCTGGGGGTGGCAGCTGGGGTGGCTGTGCTGGGGTGGATCGTGTGGGTGGGGGGGGGGGGGTGCTGTGTGTGATCTATGGTGGCTGGGCTGGGGCTGCCTGGGGCTGGAGAGGCTGGGGCTTGGGGGGGGGGGGGGGGGCTGGGGGGGTTCTGGGTGGGCTGCTGGGTGGCTGGCTGGGCTGTGGGGTGGTGCTGGCTGGCTGCTGACTGCAGGTGGGCGGTGGGCTGTGGGGGGGGGAGGTGGGGGGGTGCTGGGGGCTGGTTGTTTCTGGGGGCTGCTGGCTGGCCTGGGCTGGCTGCTGGGGGGGGCTGGGCTGGCTTAGTCTGCTGGGGTGGGATCTGGCTGCTTGTCTGGGAGGAGGGTCTGGGGGGTATCTGGGGGGAGGCTGGGGTCTGGGCTGTGGTGGGGGGTTTCTGGGTGGAGTGGCTGGCTGGCTGTCTGCTGTGATCTGATCTGGTCTTGTCTGCTGTGCTTGGGGGGGTGCTGGTGAGGTCATGGGAGGGGGGGGTCTGGGGGGGTGGTCTGAGGGGGGGGGGGCTGAGGTGGGTCTAGAGTCTTGGTCTGGGGAGTATCTGGCTGAGGGGGGCTGGTGCTGTGGGTGCTCCTGGGGGGTGGGGATCTGGGCTGGTGGGCTGGGTGGGGGGGTGGGGGGGAGGGTGGTGGGGGGGTCTGGGCTGGGGTGGCTGGGGGTGGGGGGGTGTGTGGATCAGCTGGCTGCTGGGTGGGTGGGGTGGTGGGCTGGGGGTGGTGGGGAAGGCTGGGAAGGGCTGGGCTGCTGAGGGCTAGGGGGGGGGGGCTGGTCTGGGGGGGGGTGGCTGGGGGCGGGTGCCTGTCTGGCTGTGTGCTGGCTAGGCTGGTGGCGGCGAGGGCTGCGCTGGCTGGTGGGGCTGGGGGTCTGGGGGGGTGGAGCTGCGGCTGCTGGCTGGAACCTGAGGGGTTAGGGCGCTGCGGGGCTGGGACCTGGGCTGGGGCTGGGGCTGGCTGCGGCTGGCTGCCTAGCTGGGGGAGCTGTGGCCTGAGCTGGGGGGGCTGTGCTCTGGAGGGTACTGAGGGGGACTAGGTGCCTTGGCTGGGGCTGGGCTGCTCTGGCTGGGTGGGCTGAGGTGGGCGGGGCTGGGGGGTGGGGTGGGGGTGCTGGGGCTGCTGGCTGGCGGGGGTGGGCTGGGCTTGAGCGGGATCTGGCGGGGGGTCTGGGACTGGGTGGGTCTGATCCTTGGGCAGGGGGCTGGCTGCTGGGCTGCTGGCTAGAGGGAGCTGTGGGCTGACAGCGGCAGGGCTGGACCTGCTGGAGGGGGTCTGAGGGCTGCTGGCTGCTGGTGGGCTGCTGGGGGGGGGGAGCGCGTGGGCTAGGGTCTGAGGGGGGTGCTGCTGCTGGCGGGCTGTTGGGGGCGTGGCTGGGTGGGGGCTGGGGTGGGGTGCTGGGCGGCGGTGGTCGGTGGGGGAGGGCTGGGGCGGCTGGGACTCTTGTCTGGGGGGCGGCGAGCTGGGGCTCTGGGGACTGAGCTCTCGGGGTGGGCTTGGCGGCGCAGGGATTCTGGGGGATAGTGCTCGGGCTGAGCTGGAACCCTTGGGCTGGGGGTGGGGACTGTTCTGTGTGAGGAGGCTGGGAGGGGGGGAGGAGGGGGGCCTGGTGGTCGGGCGGCTGCTGCAGCGCTGGCGTGGGGGCCTGCGGAGGCTGGCTGGGGGGGGGGGGAGTGGCTGCTGCCTGGGGCTGGCAGTGCTGAGGGGACTGCGGGGCTGCTGGGAGCGGGCTGGCGGGGGCGCGTGGGTGGCTGGTCTTGGCCTGCTGCTGGCTCCGGGACTGGGCTAGCTGACAGGGGGCATGCGCTTGTACTGGCTGTGGGGGGGGGGCGGCTGGGGGTGGGCTGGGGTGGAGCTGCTGCTGGGGTGCTGACTGCTGGACTGTAGGGTCCTTGGGGGTGGCGGCAGGGGGGCTGCTGGGTCTTGGGGGGCTGGGGGGAGCTGGGGAGGGGGGGCTGGGCGGGACGGGGAGCGTGGGGTGCTGGGGGGGCGGGCTCTGGCCTAGGGCTGACGGGGTGGGGGCTTGGGGGCTGGCTGGGGGTGAGCTGGGGCTGCTGGAGCTGGGGTCTGGAATGTCTGGGGGGGCTGGCCCGGTGGCGGGTGGAGGGCTGACTAGGGCGGTCTGGGGCTGCTATGCGTGCTGGGGGGCGCGCGGTGGAGCTGGCTGACCTGGGGGACTGGAGGCGTGGGGCTGCGGGCAGAGGTGGGGGTGCAGGGCTGGGCTGGGGGTCTGGTGAGCTGGCTTGCTGGCTGGTGTGTCGTGGGGGGGGCTGGGTATCTTGCCTGAGGTGCTGGGGTAAGGCTCGTGCTGGGCTGGGGGCTGCTGGGGCCTCTTTCTAGCTGGACTGCGGGGCTGAGCTGGGTGGGCTGAGGGGGGCCTGGATGCAGGGGCGCTGCTGGCTGGGGTCTAGGCTGCTGGGCTGCTGTGAGCCTGTGGGGGGGGGCTGGGACGGAGTGTGGTGGCTGGCTGAGGGGCGGGGTGCTGGGGGGGGTGGGCTAGCTGTCTTGGAGCTGCGTGCGGGGGCTGACTGTGCGGCAGGGTGCCTGATCTGGAGGGCGCGTGGCGGGCTGCCTGTGGCTTTGGAGGGCTGCTGCTGGTGGGGCTGGGGTGCTGCTGAGGATGCGGTGGCTGTAGGGGGAGGCTGGCTAGGGCTGCGGGGTAGGGGCTGCGCTGTGGGTTCAGGCTGGGCTGGGGGGCTCAGCTGCTGGGTAGCGGAGAGCTGCTGGCTGGGAGGAGGGCTGGGGGTGTCTAGCTGCTTGCTGCAGCAGCGGGTGGAGCTGGCTGCTCTGGTGGCTGCTGCTGGGGGCGGAGGGCGGTGCTGGGTGGACTGGCTGGGCTAAGGCTGGGCTGGGGCGTGGGGGCTGGGGCTGGGGGTGACTGGGGGTGGCTGGTTGGGGCTGCTGCTGGCTGGTGAGGGGCGCTCGGGGGCGTCATTCTGGGCTGGGCGGGAGCTGGGGCTGGGGAGTGTGGAGGGAGGGTGGGCTGGGGGCTGCTGGGGGGCTGGCTGGTGGGGGACTGGGGCTGCTGGGGTGGGTGAAGCTGGTGTGGCTGCGGGGTGTGGGACTGGGACTCTGGCGGGGGGGGGGCCTGCCTGCTGGCTGGGGGGGCCGGGGCTGGGCTGGCATGGGGCTGGGGGAGGATCTGAGGTGGGGGGCTTGGGCAGTCGAGTCTGGGTGGCGGGGGCGGGGGGCTGGCTGGCAGGAGCTGGCTGGGGGGTGGGGTTGGATCTGGGTGGCTGTGTGGGAGGGTGGAGGCTGGGGTGGGGCTGGGGGAGCTGAGGGGGGGCGTGGGGCTGGGGGTGCCTGGGGCTTGGGATCTGCGCGTGATCTGGGGAGGGGCTTGCGTGAGAGGGGGCTGGACGTGGGGGGGGGGAGTCTGGGGCTGCTGGGATCTGGCTGGGGGGGGTATCTGGACAGTCTGGGTCGAGGGTAGCTGCAGGATCTGGGCTAGTGGGCTGCGGTGGGGGGGGGGGGGCTGCTTGCGGGTGGGTGGCTGGGTCTAGTGGTGCTGCTGGATGGGGGACTGGGGTATCTTGCTGTAGGGGCTGCACTGGGGGTCTGCGCTGGGAGGCTGGGGTGGCGGGGGTAGGGGGCTGGTCTTGTGTGGGGAGGCGCTGGAAGCTGGGGGGGGGGGGGCTCCTGGCTGTTGCTGGGGGGGGCGGCGTGAGCTGGCGGTGCTTGGGGGAAGGACTCGGGTCTGGCGAGTGGGTTGACGGCTGGTGCTGGGGGCTGGGGGCGAGGCCTGGGTCTGCTGGGCGGTGGCTTGGGGGGGGTGGCTGGAGCTGAAGGGCAGCTGGGAGCGGGCTGATCTGCTGGGGCTGTCTGGCTGTGGGGCGGGGCTGGAGTCTGGGGGCTTCAGCGGGGGGCTGGGGGTTCGCTTGGGGGTGGACTGAGGGCTGCTGGAGAGCTCGCTGGAGGGGGGGCTGAGCCTGGGCTGGGCTGTGGGGTCTGGGGCTGGTAGGATCTGCAGTGCTGGGGTCTGGGCTCTGCAGGGGAGTTCGGGGAGGGCTGTCTGGGCTGGGGGGGAGCCTAGCTGGGGTGGGCTGGTAGGTCCTGGGGCGGGGGGCTGCGGGGGGGGGGGGAGCTGGGCTGGGCTGTGGCTGGGGGGTCTGGCTGGGTGCTCTGACTGGGGATGTGGGCTGCTGGGGGCTGGGTGGGCTGGGGGGGGGGGTGGCGGCTGGTCTGGGCTGGGTGGGGTGGCTGCTGGGGGTGGGGCTGGGGGGCTGGGGGCTGGGGGGGGCTGTGGCTGGGTGGGGGCTGGGGTGCTGGGGGTCTGGGTGCTGGGGGTGGTGGGAGGGGGGGTGGGGGGTGGGGGCTGGGGGGGCTGGCTGGTGGGGGCTGGGCTGCTGGCTGGGGGCTGTGGGGGGTGTGGGCTGGGCTGGCTGGTGTGGTGGACTGGGGCTGGGGGTGGCTGTGGGGGCTGGCTGTGGGTGTGGGGGTGGCTGCTGGTGGTCTGGGTGGGGGGGCTGGTGGCTGGTGTGCTGGGCTGGGGGGGGGGCTGCTGAGGCTGGGTCTGGGGCTGGGGGGCTGTGCTGGCTGTGCTGGGGTGGCTGGGCTGGCTGGGGGGTGCTGGGGCTGGAGCTGGGGGGCTGGGCTGGGGGCTGGGGGGTGGCTGGGGGGGTGGGCTGCTGGGTGTGGGTGAGGCTGGTTGGGGGGGCTGGGGGGGCTGGTGCTGGGGGGGGGCTGGTGGTGGGGCTGGTGGGGCTGGGGTGGGGGTGGGCTGCTGGGCTGGGGGTGGTGGGCTGGGGCTGGGGGTGGGGGGGGCTGGGCTGGGTGGCTGGGGGGGGGGGCTGTGGGTGGGGGCTGGGGTGGCTGGGGGGGCTGGGGTGTCTGGGGGCTGGGGCTGCTGGGGGGCTGGGGGGGGTGGGCTGGGCTGGGGCTGGGGGTGGTGGTGGGCTGGGGGTGGGGGGGGCTGGGGTGCTGGGGGTGGGCTGGGGGTCGGGTGCTGGGCTGGCTGTGGGGTGGTGGGCTGGCTGTGCTGGGGGGTGGGCTGGTGGGGCTGGGGGGGGCTGTGGTGCTGGCTGGGTGGGGGGCTGGGGCTGGGTGGGGGCTGGGGGGTGGGGCTGCTGGGGGGGGTGGTGGGGCTGGGGGCTGGGGCTGGCTGGGTGCTGGCTGGGGGGCTGGGTGGTGGGCTGGTGGGGTGGGCTGGGGGGCTGTGGGGGGGGTGGCTGGGGGGGGGTGCTGGGCTGGGTGGGGGTGGGGCTGGGTGGGGGTGGGGCTGGCTGGGCTGGGGGCTGGGGGTCTGTGCTGGGCTGGGGGCTGGGGGGCTGGGCTGGGGGGTGGGGTGCTGGGGTGGGGGGGGCTGGGGGTGCTGGGGGGGGTGCTGGTGGGGGGTGCTGGGGCTGGGGGGGTGCTGTGGGCTGGCTGGGTGGGGGGCTGGGCTGGGGTGGGGCTGGTGGCTGTGGGGGGGGTGGGGGGCTGGGGGGGGGGCTGGGGGTGGTGGCTGGCTGGGGGCTGGGGGGGCTGGGGTGGGGTGGGCTGTGTGGGGTGGGTGGGCTGGGGGGGCTGGGGGCTGGGGTGGGTGGGGGGGCTGTGGGGCTGGGTGCTGGGGGTGTGGGTGAGGCTGGTGGGGCTGGGGGTCTGGGCTGGGGGGTGGGCTGGTGGGGGTGGCTGGGTGCTGGGGTGGGGGGGTGGCTGGGGGGGCTGGGGGGGGGCTGGGGTGGCTGGGTGGGGTGGTGGGGGGTGGTGGCTGGTGGGGGGCTGGGTGGCTGCTGGGGGGGGCTGGGGGGCTGGTGGGGGGGGGGCTGGTGGGGGCTGGGTGGTGCTGGGGGGTGGGGCTGGGTGGGTCTGGGGGGGCTGGGGGGTGGGCTGGGGGTGTGGGTGGCTGGGGGGGCTGGGTGGGGGGCTGGGCTGCTGGGGGTGGGCTGGGTGGGGCTGGGGTGGGGGGCTGGGTGGGGCTGGGGGGGCTGGGCTGGGGGTGGGGGCTGGGGGGCTGGGGGGGCTGGGCTGGGGGGCTGGGGGGGGCTGGGCTGGCTGGGGGGTGTGCTGGGTGGGGGCTGGTGGTGTGGGCTGGGTGGGGGGCTGTGGGGGGGGCTGGGCTGGGGGTGGGGGGGGGGCTGGGGCTGGGGGGTGGGGCTGGGTGGTGGGGGGCTGGGCTGGCTGGGGGCTGGGGTGGCTGGGGGTGGGTGCTGGGGGGGCTGTGGCTGGGGGGGGGCTGGGGCTGGTGGCTGTGGGGGGGGGGGGCTGGTGGGGGTGCTGGGGGGGCTGGGGGGGCTGGGCTGGGGGGGCTGGGGGTGGGGGCTGGTGGGCTGGTGGGCTGCTGCTGGGGGGTGGGGCTGGGGGTGGGGGCTGCTGGGGGGGCTGGGGGGGGCTGGGGTGGGGTGGCTGGGGGTGGTGGTGGGGGCTGTGGTGGGGTGGGGGGGGGGTGGCTGGGGCTGGCTGGGGCTGGTGGGGGCTGGGTGGGGGCTGGGGGTGGGGGGGTGTGGGGGTGGCTGGGCTGGGGGTGGGGGCTGGGTGGTGGGGGCTGGGGGTGGCTGGCTGGGGCTGGGGGGCTGGGGGGGCTGGGTGGGGGCTGGGGGGGGTGGGGGTGTGCTGGGGGGCTGGGTGGTGGCTGGGGGGGGGCTGGGGGGGCTGGGGCTGGGGGGGGCTGGGGTGGCTGGGCTGGTGCTGGGGGCTGGGTGGGGGGCTGGGCTGGGGTGTGGGGGGCTGGGGTGCTGGGGGGGGGGGCTGGGTGGGCTGGGGTGGGGCTGGGGGGGGCTGGGGGGGCTGGGGGGCTGGGGTGGCTGGGCTGGGGGGGGTGGGGCTGCTGGGGGTGGGCTGGGGGGCTGGGGCTGGGCTGGGGCTGGGCTGGGGTGGCTGGGGGGGCTGGCTGGGGGGGGGGGTGCTGGGCTGGCTGGGGGCTGGGTGGGGGGGGGCTGGGGTGGTGGGGGGTGCTGCTGTGGGGGGGGCTGGCTGGGGCGGGCTGGGTGGGTGGGGGGCTGGGTGGGGCTGGGCTGGGGTGTGGGGCTGGGGCTGGGGGGGCTGGGGGTGGCTGGGCTGGGTGGTGCTGGGGGGGCTGGGGCTGGGCTGGGTGGGGTGGGGGGGTGCTGGGGGGGGGCTGGGTGGCTGGCTGGGGGGGGGGCTGGGGTGGTGGGGGGGGCTGTGGCTGGGGGGGCTGGGCTGGGGGGGGCTGGGGGGGGGTGCTGGGGGGCTGGGCTGCTGGGCTGGGGTGGGGCTGGTGGGTGGGGGGTGGGGGGCTGGGGGGGTGGCTGGGGGGGGTGGGGGCTGCTGGGGGGGCTGGGGGTGGGGCTGGGTGGGGCTGGGCTGGGGGCTGGGGGGCTGGGCTGGGGGGCTGGGGGGGGGGTGCTGGGGCTGGGGGTGGGGGCTGTGCTGGGTGGGGGGCTGGGGCTGGGGGGTGGGCTGGGGGGTCTGGGGGGGGGGCTGGGGTGGGCTGGGGGGCTGTGGGGCTGGGGGGGGCTGGGGGGGCTGGGTGGGGGGGCTGGGGCTGGTGGGCTGGGGGGCTGTGTGGCTGGGGCTGCTGGGGCTGGGGGGGGGTGGCTGGGGGGGCTGGGCTGGGGGGGTGGGCTGGGTGGCTGGGGGTGGGGGCTGGTGGCTGGGGGGGGTGGGGGGCTGGGGGGGGTGGGGTGCTGGGCTGGGCTGGGCTGGGGGGCTGGGGCTGGGCTGGGGGGCTGGGGGGGTGGGGGGGGCTGGGGTGGGGGGCTGGCTGTGGGGGTGGGGTGGGTGCTGGGGCTGGGGGGCTGGGGCTGGGGGGGGGCTGGGGGGGTGCTGGGGGGCTGGGTGGCTGGGCTGGGGGGGCTGGGGTGGGTGGGCTGCTGGTGGGCTGGGGGGCTGGGGGGGTGGGGCTGGGGGTGCTGGTGGGGGGCTGGGGGGGTGGGTGGTGGGCTGGGGGTGGGCTGGCTGGGGGTGGTGGGGGCTGGGGGGGGGTGGGCTGGCTGGGTGGGGCTGGGGTGGGGGTGGGCTGGGGGGGCTGGGGGGTGGCTGGTGGGCTGGGGTGGGGGTGGGGGGCTGGGTGGCTGGGGTGGGGTGGGGGCTGGTGGGGGGGGCTGGGGGGGCTGGGTGGGGCTGGGGCTGGGGGGTGGGTGCTGGGCTGGGGGGGGGTGCTGGGGTGGGGGGGCTGGGGTGGGGGCTGGGGGGGCTGGGGCTGCTGGGCTGGGGGTGGGGGGTGGTGGGGGCTGGGGTGCTGGTGGGGGGGCTGGCTGGGGGGGGGCTGGGGCTGGGTGGGCTGGGGGCTGGGGCTGTGGTGGGGGGGGTGCTGGTGGCTGGGGGGGGCTGGCTGGGTGTGGGGCTGGTGGGGGGTGGTGGGCTGGGTGGGGCTGTGGGGGCTGGTGGCTGGTGGTGGCTGGGGGGGTCTGTGGGGTGGGTGGGGGGTGGCTGGGGGGCTGGTGGGGTGGGGCTGGGTGGGGGGCTGGGTGCTGGGGGGCTGGGGTGGGGGGGGGCTGGGGTGGGCTGGTGGGGGCTGGGGCTGGGGGGGGGCTGGGGTGGTGGCTGGGGGGGGTGCTGGGTGGGTGGGTGCTGGCTGGGGGGGGTGTGGGTGGCTGGCTGGGGTGGCTGTGGGGGCTGGGGGGCTGGTGGCTGGGCTGGGTGGGGCTGGGTGGGGCTGGGGGGCTGGTGCTGGGGGCTGGTGGTGGGGGGGCTGGGTGGCTGGGGGGGCTGGGGGTGGCTGGGCTGGGGTGCTGGGGGCTGCTGGTGGGGGTGGCTGGGGGCTGGGGGGGGGGCTGGGTGGGCTGGCTGGGGGGCTGGGCTGGGGTGGGGCTGGGGGGGCTGGGGCTGGGGGGGGGGTGGCTGGGGTGGTGGGGGCTGGCTGGTGGGGCTGGGGGTGGGTGGGGGGCTGGGGGGGGTGCTGGGGGCTGGGGTGGGCTGGGGCTGGCTGGTGGGCTGCTGCTGGGTGGGGGGCTGGGGGCTGGGGGGGCTGGTGCTGGGTGGGCTGGGGGCTGGGGTGGTGGGGCTGGGCTGGGGGCTGGGGGGGGGCTGGGGTGGCTGGGGCTGTGGGCTGGGCTGGGTGGGCTGGGGGGGGGGGCTGGTCTGGGGGGGCTGGGGTGTGGGGGGGCTGGGGCTGGCTGGGGGCTGGGGCTGGGCTGCTGGGGTGCTGGGTGGGGGTGGGCTGGGGGGGCTGGGGGGCTGGGGCTGGGGGTGGTGGGGGGGTGGGTGGCTGGGGTGGCTGGGGGGTGGGGCTGGGTCTGGGTGGGGTGCTGGGGGCTGCTGGGGTGGGGGGGGGCTGGTGGGGGCTGGGGGGGGGTGGGGTCTGGGCTGGGGCTGGGCTGGGGTGGGCTGGGGGTGCTGTGGCTGGGGCTGGGGGGGTGGGGCTGGGCTGGGGGCTGGGGGGTGGGCTGGCTGGGGTGTGGTGGGCTGGTGTGGGGTGGCTGGGGGTGGGGTGGGTGGTGCTGGGGGCTGGGGGGGCTGGGGGGGCTGGGGGCTGGGTGTGGGGGGGGGCTGGGGTGGGGGCTGGGCTGGGCTGGGGGTGGGGCTGGGGGGGCTGGTGCTGTGGTGGTGGGGGCTGGGCTGGGCTGGGGGGTGCTGGGGGCTGGGGGGGGGGCTGGGGGTGGTGCTGGGTGGGGGCTGGGGGGGGTGGTGGGGGGGTGGGCTGGGCTGGGGGTGCTGGGGGTGCTGGGGGGCTGGGGCGGGGGTGGCTGGGGGCTGGGGGGTGGGGGTCTGTGGGTGGCTGGGGGTGGGGGTGGCTGGTGGGTGCTGGGGGGGGGGCTGGGTGCTGGGGGGCTGCTGGGGGGGGGCTGGGGTGGTGGGTGGGGGGGCTGGGTGCTGGGGTGTGGGCTGGGGGTGGGGGGGGCTGGGCTGGGTGGGTGGGGCTGGGGGCTGGGGCTGGCTGGGGTGTGGGGCTGGGCTGCTGGGGCTGTGGGGGTGTGGCTGGGGCTGGGGGGGGGGCTGGCTGGGGGGGGTGGGCTGGGCTGGGGGCTGGGGGCTGCTGGGGTGGTGGGTGGGGGCTGGGGCTGGGTGCTGTGGCTGGGGCTGGGTGGGGCTGCTGGCTGTGGTGGGCTGGGGGCTGCTGGGGGGCTGGGGGGGGTGGCTGGGCTGTGGGGGGCTGGGGTGGTGGGCTGTCTGGGGGGTGGGGGCTGGGCTGGGCTGGTGGGCTGGGGGGTGGCTGGGGGCTGGGGCTGGGGGTGGGCTGGGGGGCTGGGGGCTGGGGGGTGCTGGGGGGTGTGGGGCTGGGCTGGGTGGGGGGCTGGGGGGGGTGCTGGGTGCTGGGTGGTGGGTGGTGCTGGGGCTGGGGGGGCTGGGTGGGGGGCTGGGGCTGGGGGTGCTGGGGGTGGGGGGGGTGGGGCTGTGGGGGTGGTGCTGGGGGGGCTGCTGGGCTGGGGGCTGGGTGGGTCTGGGGGGTGGGGGGGTGCTGGGGGGGGTGGGGGTGGGTGCTGTCTGGGGGCTGGGGTGGGGTGGCTGGGGGCTGGGGCTGGGGTGGGGTGGGGGCTGGGCTGGGGGGCTGGGTGGCTGGGGCTGGGGTGCTGGTGTGGGCTGGGGGGCTGGGGGCTGGTGTGGGGGGGGCTGGGGTGGTGCTGGCTGGGCTGGGGGTGGTGGGTGGGCTGGGGGGGCTGGGCTGGGGCTGGGGGTGGGGGCTGCTGGTGGGGGCTGGGCTGGGGGGGTGCTGGTGGTGCTGGGGGGTGGGGTGGGGCTGGGTGCTGGCTGGGGTGGGGGCTGGGCTGGGCTGGGGGCTGGTGGCTGGTGCTGGGTGCTGGGGGGGTGGGGCTGGGGTGGTGGCTGGGGGGGTGGGGGCTGGGGGCTGGTGGGGGCTGCTGGGGGGGCTGGGTGGGTGGGCTGGCTGGGGGGGGTGCTGGGGCTGGGCTGGGGCTGGGGGGCTGGGGTGGCTGGGGGTGGGTGCTGGGTGGGGGGGCTGGGGGTGGGGGGCTGGCTGTGGCTGGGGGGCTGGCTGGGGGGGGCTGGGCTGGGGCTGGTGGGGGCTGGGCTGGCTGGGGGTGGGGGGCTGGGGCTGGGTGGCTGGGGGGGCTGGTGGGGGTGGGTGGGCTGGGTGGGGCTGGGCTGGGGGGGCTGGGGGCTGGGGGGGCTGGGGGGTGGGTGGCTGGGGGGGGGCTGGGGGGGGGGTGGCTGGGTGCTGGGGTGGGGCTGCTGGGGGCTGGGGGGTGTGCTGGGCTGGGGGGCTGGGGTGCTGGGGCTGGGTGGTGGGCTGGGGTGGGGCTGGGTGGGGGGCTGGGGGGTGGGGTGGGGGGGGCTGGGCTGGCTGGGTGGGTGCTGGGGGGGTGGGGGGTGGGCTGGCTGGGGTGGGGGGGTGGGGGGCTGGTGGGGGCTGTGGGGTGCTGGGGGGGCTGGCTGGGGTGGGGGCTGGGGTGGGCTGCTGTGGGGGTGGGGGCTGGGGGGGGGGGGCTGGTGGGCTGGGGGGGCTGGGGGGGCTGGCTGGGGGGCTGGGTGGGGTGCTGGGGGTGGGCTGGGGGGCTGGGTGTGGGGGGGGGGCTGGGGGGCTGGTGGGGTGGGTGGGCTGGCTGGGGGGGGGCTGGGGGGGCTGGGGCTGGGTGGGGGGCTGCTGGGCTGGGGGTGGGGCTGCTGGGGGCTGGGGCTGGGTGGGGGGTGGGGCTGTGGGCTGGGGCTGGGGGCTGGGCTGCTGGGGGGTGGCTGTGGTGCTGGGGTGCTGGGCTGGGGCTGGGGGGTGGGCTGGGGGGTGGCTGGGGGTGCTGGGGGGGGTGGCTGGGGGCTGGGTGGCTGGGCTGGGCTGGGTGGGGGGCTGGGGTGCTGGGCTGGGGGGGTGGGGCTGCTGGTGGGGGGGTGGCTGGGGCTGGGGGGGTGCTGGGGGGCTGGGGGGGCTGGGCTGGCTGGGGGCTGGGGGCTGGCTGGGGGCTGGGCTGGGGGCTGGGTGTGGGCTGGGGGGTGGGTGGGCTGGGGGGGTGGCTGGGGGGCTGGGGGGCTGGGGCTGCTGGGGTGGGGTGGGGGCTGGGGGGTGGCTGGCTGGGGTGCTGGGGTGGGGCTGGGCTGTGGGCTGGGGGCTGTGGTGGCTGGTGGGGCTGGGGGGGGGCTGGGCTGGGGGGTGGCTGGGGGGTGTGGGCTGGGGGCTGGCTGGGTGGCTGGGGTGGGGGGGTCTGGCTGGGGTCTGGTGGGGGGGGCTGGCTGGGGGGGGGGCTGGGGGGTGGGCTGGGTGGGCTGGGGGTGGGGGGGCTGGGGTGGTGTGGGGGCTGGGGGGGTGGGCTGGGTGGGGGGGCTGGTGGGCTGGGGTGCTGGGGGGCTGGGTGGGGCTGGGGGGGTGGGCTGGCTGGGGGGTGGGGTGGGGGGGGTGCTGGGGTGCTGGGGTGGGGCTGGGGCTGGGCTGGGTGTGGGGGGGGGCTGGGTGGGTGCTGGGGGCTGGGCTGGGGGGTGCTGGGTGGCTGGGTGCTGGGGGGGGTGGGTGGCTGGGGTGGGGGCTGGTGGGGGCTGGGGCTGGTGTGGGGGTGCTGGTGCTGGGGGGTGGGGGGGGCTGGGCTGTGGGTGGGGCTGGGCTGGGGGTGGGGCTGGTGGGGCTGGCTGGCTGGGGTGGGGTGGTGGGGCTGGCTGGGGGGGGGGGGGCTGGGGGCTGGGGCTGCTGGGGGTGGGGCTGGGGGCTGGCTGGGGCTGGCTGGCTGCTGGGGGGGGCTGGGTGGGCTGGGGCTGGGGTGGGGCTGGGGCTGCTGGGGGCTGGGCTGGGGGCTGCTGGGGCTGGGTGGGGGTGGGGCTGGGTGGGGCTGGCTGGGTGGGGCTGGGGGCTGGGTGGGGCTGGCTGCTGGGGCTGGGGGTGGGCTGGCTGGGGTGGTGGGCTGGGGCTGGTGGGGGTGGGGGGGGTGCTGGGGGGTGCTGGCTGGGGGGGCTGGTGGGGGCTGGGTGGGGGGGTGGGGCTGGGTGGGCTGGGGTGGGGCTGGGGCTGGGGGGCTGGTGCTGGGGGGGTGGGGCTGGGGGCTGGGCTGTGGGGTGGGGGGCTGTGGGGGGCTGGCTGGGTGGTGGCTGGGGGGGGTGGCTGGGGTGGCTGGGGGCTGGGGTGGGCTGGGGGTGGGGGGTGGCTGGGGCTGGCTGTGGGGGGGCTGGGGCTGCTGGGGCTGGGGGGTGGTGGGTGCTGGGTGGGCTGGGGGGCTGCTGGGCTGGGGCTGCTGGTGGGCTGGGGTGGGCTGGTGGGGCTGGGTGGGTGGGCTGGGGCTGGGGGTGTGGGGGGGGGCTGGCTGGGGGTGGGCGTGGGGGGCTGGTGGGCTGGGGCTGTGGTGGGTGGGTGGCTGGGGGGGGCTGGGGCTGGGGGCTGGCTGGGGCTGGGCTGGGGCTGGGGTGGCTGGGGTGGGGCTGGGGCTGGGGGTGGCTGGGGGGTGGGGGTGGGTGGGGCTGGTGGGGGCTGGTGGGGTGCTGTGTGGCTGGCTGGGGGTGGGGGGTGGGGCTGGCTGGGTGGGGGCTGGCTGGCTGGGGCTGGGGTGGGGGGTGCTGGGGGTGCTGGTGGCTGGGCTGGTGGCTGGGGTGGGGGGTGGGGTGGGGGCTGCTGGGTGGGGCTGGGGGCTGGGGTGGTGGGCTGGGGTGGGCTGGGCTGGGGGGCTGGGGGGGTGGGTGGGGGCTGGGCTGGGGGGCTGGCTGGGGCTGGGCTGGGGGTGGGGGCTGGGGGGCTGGGTGCTGGGGTGGGTGGTGGGGGCTGGGGGGTGGGGGGCTGGGGGCTGGGGTGGGGGGCTGGGGGGTGCTGGGGTGGCTGCTGGGGGGGGCTGGGGGTGGGGCTGGGGGGGGTGGGCTGGCTGGGTGGGGCTGGGGGTGGGGGGCTGGGCTGGGGGGGCTGGGCTGGCTGGGGCTGGGGGCTGGCTGGGTGGGGGGGCTGGGTGGGGCTGGGGCTGGGCTGGGGTGGCTGGTGGGGTGGGGCTGGTGGGGCTGGTGCTGGTGGGGGTGCTGGGCTGGGGCTGGGCTGGGGGGTGGGCTGGGGGCTGGCTGGGGGGGGTGGCTGTGGTGGGCTGGGCTGGGGGGCTGGGGCTGGGCTGGGCTGTGGGTGGGGCTGGGTGGGCTGGGGTGTGGGGGGTGTGGGGCTGGCTGGGGGCTGGGGGCTGGGCTGGGGCTGGGTGGTGGGGGCTGGGGGGGGCTGGGTGGGGGCTGGGGTGGGGCTGCTGGGCTGGGGGCTGGCTGGGCTGGGGGGCTGGTGGGGGGCTGGTGTGGGGTGGGGTGGGGGGCTGGTGGGGCTGTGGGTCTGGTGGGTGGGGTGGGGCTGGGGGCTGCTGGCTGGTGGGGCTGGGGGCTGGCTGGGGGGGTGCTGGGGTGGGGCTTGGGGCTGGGGGTGGGTGCTGGGGGCTGGGGGGGGCTGGGCTGGGGGCTGGTGGGGCTGGGGGGTGGGCTGGTGGCTGGGCTGTGGGCTGGGGGGGGTGCTGGGGGGGGGTGGTGGGGTGGGTCTGGGTGGGGTGGGGGCTGGTGGTGGGTGGCTGGGGGCTGGGGGGGTGCTGGGTGGGTGGGGGCTGGGGGCTGGGCTGGGGGGTGTGGGGTGGCTGGTGGTGCTGGGTGGGGGGCTGGGGGGGGGCTGGGGTGGTGCTGGGGGCTGGGGGGGTGGGGCTGGGCTGGGTGCTGGGTGGGCTGGGGGGCTGGGCTGGGGTGCTGGGGGGGGGCTGTGGGCTGGGCTGGGTGGTGCTGGGGCTGGTGCTGGGGGGGGGTGGCTGTGGGGCTGGGGGGGGCTGGCTGGGTGGGCTGGGGGCTGGGCTGTGGCTGGTGGGGGCTGCTGGGGGTGGTGGGGGCTGGGGGCTGGGGGGCTGTGCTGGGTGGGTGGTGGTGGGTGGGGGTGGGGGGCTGGGGTGCTGGGGTGGGTGGCTGGGTGGGCTGGGTGGCTGGGGTGGGGTCTGGGGGGGCTGGGCTGGTGGGGGGCTGTGGGGGTGGCTGGGGTGGGGCTGGCTGGGGGGTGCTGGGGTGGGGCTGGGGGGGGCTGGGCTGGGGGGTGTGGTGGGTGGGGGGGCTGGGGTGGGGGTGCTGGGCTGGGGGCTGCTGGGGTGGGGGTGGGTCTGGGGGTCTGGTGCTGGGTGGGGGCTGGGGCTGGGTGGCTGGGGGTGCTGGGCTGCTGGTGGGGGCTGGGGGGTGGGGGGGGTGGCTGGCTGGCTGGGGGGTGCTGGTGGGGGTGCTGGGTGGGGCTGTGGGGGGCTGGGCTGGTGGGCTGGGGGGGGGGGTGGTGGGGTGCTGGGGGCTGGGTGGGGCTGGGCTGGGGTGGGGGGGCTGGGGGCTGGGGTGGGCTGGTGTGGGTGCTGGGGGTGGGCTGGGGGCTGGCTGGGGCTGGGTGCTGGGGGGTGGCTGGGGCTGGGGGGTGGCTGGCTGGGGGCTGGCTGGGCTGGGGTGGGGGGGTGGCTGGGGGGGGCTGGTGGGTGGGGCTGGGCTGGGGGGCTGGGGGGCTGGGTGGGGCGTGGGGCTGGGGGGGCTGGGGGGGGTGGGCTGGCTGGGGGGGCTGGGGGCTGTGGGGGCTGGCTGGGGGCTGGTGGCTGGGGGCTGGCTGGGGGGGCTGGGGGGTGTGCTGGGCTGGGGCTGTGGGGGGGGGCTGGGGGGCTGGGGGTGTGGGGGGCTGGGTGGGGCTGGGGGGGGGCTGGGGTGTGGGGGGGCTGGTGGCTGGTGCTGGGGGGCTGGTGGCTGGGGGCTGGCTGGGGGGTGGGGGGGCTGGGCTGGGGGGGGCTGGGGGCTGGGTGCTGGGTGGGGGGGCTGGGGGGGGTGGGGCTGGGGGGCTGGGCTGCTGGGGGTGGGCTGGGGGCTGGGGGTGGGGTGGTGGGGTGCTGGCTGGGGGGCTGGGGGGGGGTGGCTGGGGCTGGTGGCTGGGCTGGGCTGGGGGTGGGGGCTGGGGCTGGCTGGGGGGGTGGTGGGGTGGGCTGTGGGTGTGGCTGGGGGTGGGCTGGTGGGGGGGGGCTGGGGGGGCTGGGCTGGGGGCTGGTGGGGGGCTGGTGCTGGTGGGTGGGCTGGGGGGGGGCTGCTGGGGTGGGCTGGGGGGCTGGGGGCTGGGTGGGGCTGGGGGGGCTGGGGCTGGGGGGCTGGCTGGGGGCTGGGGCTGGGGGGTGGGGCTGGTGGGGGCTGGGGGCTGGGTGGGCTGGGGGCTGGGGGGGGCTGGGGGGTGGGCTGGGGGGGGGGGGTGGCTGGCTGGGTGCTGGGGGGTGGGCTGGTGGGCTGGTGGGGCTGGGGCTGGGTGGGGGGCTGGTGGCTGGGTGGGCTGGGCTGGGGGGGGCTGGGTGGGGTGGGTGGCTGGGTGGGCTGGGGGGGTGGGTGTGGCTGGGTGGGGGGGCTGCTGGGGGGGGGGCTGGGGTGGTGGGCTGTGGGCTGGGGGTGGGGGCTGGGCTGGGTGCTGGGGGGGCTGTGGTGGGGGCTGGGGGCTGTCTGGGGGGCTGGGGGGGGGGTGGGGGCTGGGTGGGTGCTGGGGCTGGGGGGCTGGGGCTGGCTGGGGGCTGGGGGTGGGGCTGGTGGGGGGGTGGCTGGGGGGTGGCTGGCTGGGGGCTGGGGGTGGCTGGGGGTCTGGGGTGGGCTGGGGGGCTGGGGTGGGTGGGGCTGGCGGGGGGGCTGGTGGTGGGCTGGGGGGTGGGGTGGGGCTGTGGGGGTCTGGGTGGGGGCTGGGGGGGGCTGGGGTGGCTGGGGGCTGGTGCTGTGGGGGCTGGGGCTGGGGGTGTGGTGGGGGGCTGGGGGGGGCTGGTGGGGCTGTGGGGGCTGGGGTGGGGGGCTGTGGCTGGGGGGGCTGGTGGGCTGGGCTGGGGCTGGGGGTGGGCTGGGCTGGGGGGTGGCTGGGTGCTGGGGGCTGGGCTGGGGGTGGCTGGGCTGTGGGCTGGGGGGGGTGCTGGGGGTGGGGGTGCTGGGGGGTGGGCTGGGGCTGGGGGCTGGCTGGGGGGCTGCTGGGGTGGGGCTGGCTGGCTGGGGGCTGGTGGGGGGGGGGTGCTGGGGGGCTGGGTGGCTGGGGCTGGGGGCTGGGTCTGGGGGCTGGGGCTGGGGTGGGGTGGGCTGGGGGCTGGTGTGGGGGGGCTGGGGCTGGGGGGCTGGGGCTGGCTGGGCTGGGGGGTGTGGAGGGCTGGGGGGGGGGCTGGTGGCTGGGCTGGGGGCTGGGGGGGGGGTGGCTGGGTGGGGCTGGGGTGGGGGCTGGGTGGGGGCTGGGGCTGCTGGTGGGCTGGGGGGGCTGGGCTGGGGCTGGGGGGGCTGGGGCTGCTGGTGGGGGCTGCTGGGGGGGTGGGGCTGGGGGGGGGCTGCTGGGGGTGGGGGTGGCTGGGGCTGTGGGGCTGGGGGGGGCTGGTGCTGGGTGGGGGTGCTGGCTGGGTGGGCTGGGGGTGGCTGGGGGGGGCTGGGGGGCTGGGGGGGGTGGGGGCTGGGTGGGTGGCTGGCTGCTGGGGGCTGGCTGGGGGCTGGGGTGGGGCTGGGTGCTGGGGGGGCTGGGGGTGGGCTGGGGTGGGGGGGCTGGGCTGGGGGTGGGCTGGGCTGGGGGGGTGGGGTGGGTGGGGGGGTGGGTGGGGTCTGGTGGGGGTGGCTGGGCTGTGGCTGGGGCTGGGGTGTGGGGGTGCTGGGGGGGCTGGTGGCTGCTGGGGCTGGGGGTGGCTGGGGCTGGTGGGTGCTGGGGCTGGGGCTGGGGTGGGCTGGGGGCTGGTGGGCTGGGCTGGGGGTGGGTGGCTGGGTGGGTGCTGGGGTGGGGGCTGGGTGGTGGGGCTGGGTGGGGGGCTGGCTGGTGGGGGTCTGGGTGGGGGGCTGTGGGGGGGTGGGGGCTGGGGGTCTGGGGGGCTGGGGGTGGCTGGGGTGCTGGGGTGGGGCTGGGGGTGGGGGGCTGGGCTGGGGGGGCTGGGGGGCTGGGTGGGCTGGGGGGCTGGTGGGGGGTGGCTGGGGGGGGGCTGGGGCTGGGGGCTGGGGTGGGTGCTGGGGGCTGGGGCTGGGGGGGTGGGGCTGGCTGGGGGCTGGGGGCTGGCTGGGTGGGGGGGGGGGGGGCTGGGGGTGCTGGGGCTGGGGTGGCTGGCTGGGGGCTGGGCTGGGGGCTGGGGGGTGGGGGCTGGCTGGGGTGGGGTGGGGCTGGGCTGGGTGCTGGGGCTGGGCTGGGGTGGGCTGGGGCTGGGCTGGCTGGGGGTGGGGGGGTGGCTGGGGGGGCTGGGGGGGGTCTGGGGTGGTGGGGGCTGGGGGGCTGGCTGGGGTGGCTGGGGTGGCTGGGTGGGGCTGGGGGGGTGCTGGGGGGGTGGTGGGGCTGGGCTGGGGGCTGCTGGGGGCTGGGGGGTCTGGTGGCTGGGGGGGGCTGGGGGTGCTGGGTGGGGTCTGGGTGGGGCTGGCTGGGGGGGGGCTGGGGTGGTGGCTGGGGGCTGGGCTGGGGGGTGGGGGGCTGGTGGGGGGGTGGCTGGCTGGGGCTGGTGGGGGTGGGCTGGGGGCTGGGGGCTGGGGGGGGGGGCTGGGTGGGGCTGGGGGTGGGGGTGGGGCTGGCTGGGGGGGGCTGGGTGGGCTGGTGGGGCTGCTGGGGGCTGGGTGGGCTGGGGGGCTGGGGGTGGGCTGGGGGCTGGCTGGGGGCTGGGGTGGGGTGGGGCTGGGCTGGGGGGCTGGGGGTGGGCTGGGTGCTGGGGGCTGGGGGGGTGGCTGGGGGCTGTGGGGGTGGGTGGGGGGTGGGTGGGGTGGGTGGGTGCTGGGGTGGGGGGGGGGCTGGGGCTGGGGTGGGGCTGGGGTGCTGGGCTGGGGGTGGGGGGCTGCTGGGTCTGGCTGGGGGGGGGTGGCTGGGGGGGCTGGTGGCTGGGGGGGGCTGGGGGGTGGGGGCTGGCTGGGGCTGTGGCTGGGGGCTGGGGTGGTGGGGGCTGGGGGGCTGGGTGGGGCTGGGCTGGGGGGCTGGGGGTGGGCTGGGGCTGGGGGGCTGGGGGGGGGTGGGGGCTGGTGCTGGGGTGGCTGGGGGGCTGGGGGGGCTGGTGGCTGGGCTGTGTGGGGGCTGGCTGGTGGGGGGCTGGCTGGGGGGGGCTGGGGGGCTGGCTGGGGCTGGGGTGGGGGCTGCTGGGGGGTGCTGGGGGGGGGGGGTGGGGCTGGGGGGGGTGCTGGTGCTGGGGGCTGTGGGGGGGGGGGGGCTGGTGGCTGGCTGGGGCTGGGGGGCTGGGGGGGGCTGGTGGTGTGGGGGCTGGGGCTGGCTGGGGGGGGTGGCTGGGGGGCTGGGGGTGGGCTGGTGGTTGGGGGGTCTGGGCTGGGGTGGGGGTGCTGTGGGGGGGGGGCTGGGGTGTCTGGGGGCTGGGCTGGGGCTGGGGGGCTGGGGTGGGGCTGGGGGGCTGGGGGGTCTGGGCTGGGGGCTGGCTGCTGGGTCTGGGGGGGCTGGGTGGCTGGCTGGGGGCTGGGTGGGCTGGGTGGGGGTGGGGCTGGGGTGGGCTGTGGCTGGCTGGGGCTGGGGGTGGCTGTGGGGCTGGTGGGCTGGCTGGGCTGGGGGGGTGGGGGTCTGGGGTGGCTGGGGGGTGCTGGGGGGGGTGGGCTGCTGGGGGGCTGGTGGGCTGGGGGGCTGGGGGGTGGGGCTGGTGTGGGGTGCTGGGGTGGGGGGGGTGGGGGGCTGGCTGGGGTGTGGCTGGGGGGCTGGGTGGGCTGCTGGGGCTGGGGGGGGCTGGGGTCTGGGGCTGGGCTGGGGGTGCTGGGCTGCTGGGGGGGCTGGGGGCTGGGTGGGCTGGTGGGGGGGGGGCTGGCTGGGGTGTGGGGTGCTGGGTGGGGGTGCTGGGGGGGGGGGCTGGCTGGGGGGGGGCTGGTGGGGGGTGGGCTGGGTGGGGGCTGGTGGTGGGGGGCTGGGGGGGCTGGGGTGGTGGCTGGGGCTGGTGGGGGGCTGGGCTGCTGGGGGGGTGGGGGGTGGCTGTGGTGGGCTGGGGTGCTGGGGCTGGGGTGGTGGGGTGCTGGGTGGGGCTGGGGGCTGGGGGGGCTGGGGCTGGGGGGCTGGGGTGTGGGCTGGGTGGCTGGGCTGGGGGGCTGGGGGGGGCTGGGGGGCTGGGTGGGGGGGTGGGGGCTGGGGGGGCTGGCTGGTGGCTGGGGGTGGGGGGTGGGGGGGCTGGGGTGTGGGCTGGGTGGCTGGCTGGTGGGGGGTGGGCTGGGGTGCTGGGGCTGGGTCTGGGGGGGGCTGGCTGGGGGGGGGCTGGGGGGCTGGGCTGGGGGTGCTGGGGGTGGGGTGCTGGGGGTGGGTGGGGGCTGGTGGCTGGGGGTGGGGCTGGTGGGGGGGGGTGGGGGCTGGCTGGGGGGTGGCTGGGGCTGGGGGGTGGCTGTGGGGCTGGGGGGTGGTCTGTGGGGCTGGGTGCTGGGTGGGGCTGGGGCTGGGGCTGGCTGGGGGGTGGGGTGGCTGGGGGCTGGTGGGGGGCTGGCTGGGGGGGCTGGCTGGGGGCTGGGGTCTGGGTGGGGGGCTGGGCTGGCTGGGGCTGGGTGCTGGGGGCTGGGGGGCTGGCTGCTGGGGGGGTGGGTGGTGGGTGGGTCTGGGTGGTGGTGGGGGGGGGCTGGGGTGGGGGCTGGGGGGGGGGCTGGCTGGGGGGCTGGGGGTGGCTGGGGCTGGGGTGGGGGCTGGGTGCTGGGGCTGGGGGGCTGGCTGGTGGGTGTGGGGCTGGGGGCTGGGGGCTGGGGGCTGGTGGGGGCTGGTGCTGGGGTGGGGGGGGTCTGCTGGGTGGGTGGGGGCTGGGCTGGGGTGCTGGGTGGCTGCTGGGGGCTGGCTGGGGGGTGGGCTGCTGGGGGGGGCTCTGGTGGGCTGGGGCTGGGGGTGGGGTGGGTGGGGGTGGCTGTGGGCGTGGGGGGCTGGGGGGCTGGTGGGGGCTGGGGGGGTGGCTGGGCTGGGGGGTGCTGGGGGTGCTGGGGGCTGCTGGGGGTGGGGGGTGGGCTGGGCTGGGGGGGGGCTGGGGGGGCTGGGTGGGGGTGGCTGGGGTGGGGGGGCTGGTCTGGGTGGGCTGGGGGGGCTGGCTGGGGCTGGGGTGGCTGGGGGGCTGGGGGGCTGGCTGGGGGGGCTGGTGGGTGGCTGGGGGGCTGGGGTGGCTGGGGGGCTGGCTGGGGGGCTGGGGTGGGGGGCTGGGGGGGTGGGGCTGGGCTGGGGCTGGGGCTGGGGTGCTGGGGGTGGGCTGGGGTGGGCTGGCTGGGCTGGGGGGGGGCTGGGGCTGGGGCTGGGGTGGGCTGGGTGGCTGGGGTGGGCTGGGGGTGGGGCTGGCTGGGGGCTGGGGGGGGCTGGGGGCTGGGGGTGGCTGGGTGGCTGGGGGGGCTGGGGCTGGGCTGGGGGCTGGCTGGGGGGGGCTGGGTGGGGCTGGGGGGCTGGGCTGGGGGCTGGGGGGGGGGTGGGCTGGGGGGCTGGGCTGGGGCTGGTGGGGGGCTGGGGCTGGTGGGGGGCTGGGGGGTGTGGGGCTGGGCGGGGTGCTGGGGGGGGGGGCTGGGGTGGTGGGGCTGCTGGGGGGGCTGGGGGGGCTGGGGCTGGGGGGGGCTGGGGGGGCTGGGGGGGTGCTGTGGGTGGGGGGGGGCTGGTGTGGGGGGTGTGCTGGGTGGGGCTGGGGGGGGGGCTGCTGGGGGTGGGGTGCTGGGGGTGGGCTGGGGGGCTGGGTGGCTGGCTGGGGGGGGGGGTGGGGGGCTGGTCTGGGCTGGGCTGGGGGGCTGGGGTGGCTGGGGGGCTGGCTGGGTGGGGGGCTGGCTGCTGTGGGGGCTGGTGGTGGGGGCTGGGGCTGGTGGGGGGGGCTGGGGTGGCTGGGGGGGCTGCTGGGTGGGTGGGGGCTGGGGGCTGGGGGCTGGGCTGGGGGGTGGGGGCTGGCTGGGGCTGGGTGGGGGGGGGGGTCTGGGCTGTGTGGGGGGCTGGCTGGGGGGGTGGGCTGGGGTGCTGGGGGGGGTGGGGGCTGGGTGGTGGGGGGGGTGCTGGGTGGGTGTGCTGGTGGGGGGGGTGGCTGGTGCTGGGGGCTGGGGGGTGGGGCTGGTGGGTCTGGGGGGGTGGCTGGGCTGGGTGGGGGCTGGGCTGGGGCTGGGGGGCTGGGGGTGGGCTGGGGGCTGGTGGGGTGGGGCTGGGGGCTGTGCTGGTGGGGGGCTGGGGGTGGGGTGGCTGGGGGTGGGGCTGGGGGGGGTCTGGGGGGGCTGGTGGCTGGGGGGGGCTGGCTGGGGGTGGGGTGCTGGGGGTGGTGGGGGGCTGGGTGGCTGGGGCTGGGGGGGCTGGCTGGCTGGGTGGGGGGCTGGGCTGGGGTGCTGGGGGTGGGCTGGGGGGTGGGCTGGGTGGTGGGCTGGGCTGGGGGTGGGGGCTGGGGGGGGTGGGGGGTGGCTGGGGGCTGGGGTCTGGTGGGGGGTGGGCTGGGTGGGGGCTGCTGGGGGCTGGTGGGCTGGGGCTGGGTGGCTGGGGGGGGGTGGGCTGGGCTGGGGGCTGGGGGCTGGTGGCTGGGGTGGGCTGGGGGGCTGGGGCTGGGGGGTGCTGGGGGGTGGTGGGGCTGGGGGGGGGGTCTGGGGGCTGGGGCTGGGGGGGTGGGTGGGGCTGGGGGGGGCTGGGCTGGGCTGGGGGGGTGCTGGGGGCTGGGGGGGGTGGGGTGGCTGGGGGGGGGCTGGGGTGGGGCTGTGGGCTGGGGGCTGGGGGTGGTGGGCTGCTGGGGGTGGGCTGGCTGGTGGGGCTGCTGGCTGGGGGGCTGGGGGGCTGGTGCTGGGGGGTGGGGGGCTGGGGCTGGGGGGGCTGGTGGGGGTCTGGGGTGGGGGGGCTGGGGGGGGGCTGGCTGGGGTGGGGCTGGGGGGGGGGGGCTGGGTGCTGGGGCTGGGGGGGGTGGGCTGGGCTGGTGGGGGGTGTGGGCTGGGGGCTGGGGGGGGGGTGGGGGGCTGGCTGGGTGGGGGGGTGGCTGGGCTGCTGGGGGGCTGGGTGCTGGGGGTGGGGGCTGGTGGTGGGGGGGGCTGGCTGGGGGGCTGGGGGGTGGGTGGGCTGGGGGTGGCTGGAGGGGGCTGGGGGGGCTGGGGGCTGGGCTGGGGGCTGGTGGGGTGGTGGGGCTGGGGGGTGGCTGGTGTGGGGGCTGGTGGGTGGCTGGGGGGGGGGTGGGCTGCTGGGGGCTGGCTGGGGTGGGGCTGGTGGGGGGCTGGGTGGGCTGGGCTGGCTGGTGGGGCTGGTGGGGGGGTGGGGGTGGGGCTGGGGCTGGGGGGGCTGGGGGTGGTTGGGGTGGGTGGGGTGCTGGGGTGGGGTGGGGGGCTGGTGGGGGCTGGGGTGGCTGGGGGGTGGCTGGGGGCTGGGGGGGGGCTGGGCTGGGGGCTGGGGCTGGGGGTGGCTGGTGGGGTGGTGCTGGGCTGGGGGGGGGCTGGGGGGCTGGGCTGGGGGGTGGCTGGGGCTGGGGGGCTGTGGGGGTGTGGTGGGGTGGGGTGGCTGGGCTGGGTGGGGCTGGGCTGGGGGTGGGGCTGGGGGGGGGGGGCTGGTGGGGCTGGGTGGGCTGGGGGCTGGGGGGGGGTGGGGTGTGGCTGGTGGGGGTGGTGCTGGGGTGGGGGTGGGGGTGCTGGGGTGGGGGGGGCTGTGGGTGGGGTCTGTGGGGGGTGGGGCTGGGGGCTGGGCTGGTGGGCTGGGGGGGCTGGGGGGGGTGGGTGCTGGTGGGGCTGGGGGTGGTGGGGGGGGGGGGCTGGGGCTGTGGGGGTGGCTGGGTGGGGGGCTGGCTGGTGCTGCTGGCTGGGGGGTGGGCTGGTGGGGGGTGGTCTGGGGCTGGGTGGGCTGTGGGTGGCTGGTGGGGGCTGGGGGGTGTGGGGGGCTGGGGCTGGGCTGGGGGTGGCTGGGGGGGTGGGCTGGTGTCTGGGGGGGGGGCTGGTGGGGCTGGGGTGGGGGTGTCTGGGGGTGGGGGCTGGTGGGGCTGGTGGTGGGGGCTGGGGGGGGGGTGTGGGTGCTGGGGCTGGGGGGCTGGGGGTGGGCTGGTGGGGTGGCTGGCTGGGGGGGTCTGGGGCTGGTGGGGGCGGGCTGGGTGGCTGGGGGGGCTGGCTGGGGGGCTGGTGGGGGCTGTGGGGGTGGGGCTGGGCTGGCTGGGGGGGCTGGGGGGGGTGGGGCTGGCTGGTGGGCTGGGGTGTGGGGCTGGGGGGTGGGGGCTGGGGGGGCTGGGGGGCTGGCTGGGGGGGTGGGGGCTGCTGGGGGGGGCTGGGTCTGGGTGGGGGGCTGGCTGGGCTGGGGTGGGGCTGGGGGGGGGCTGGGTGGGGGCTGGGCTGGGGGTGGTGGCTGGGGTGGGCTGGGGCTGGGGGGCTGCTGGGCTGGCTGGGGGTGGCTGGGGTGGGGTGGCTGGGGGCTGGGGTGTGTGGGGGGGCTCTGGGGGGCTGGGGTGGGGGTGGGTGCTGGGCTGGGGGGGCTGGGGTGCTGGGGGTGGGGGTGGGGGTGGGGGGGTGGGGTGTGGGGGGGGGGGCTGGGGGGCTGGGTGGTGGGGCTGGGGGGGGGGGCTGCTGGTGGCTGTGTTGTGGGGGGCTGGGGGGGGGGCCTGGGG